>JAJEJO010002591.1:34438-118992 GCA_020662805.1 Glaucomys volans
AAAAAAAAAAAAAAGAAAAGTCCCCCCGATATGCCTATATCTAATTACAAAAACAAACAAACAAATAAAAACTTCAATGTAACTTGCTATCCTCCGGCAATCTAATTAACTGTATTGCCAATGTTGCTATTAGGACAGGATCACCAATTCATATTTTGACCAGTTTACATGTAATTTGAAAAGATAGGTCATTCGCTTGTGAAAGAAGTAGGATTCTATTGCACTCAAAGTACTTGCATGATATTTCATTTTAACTGTAAGGATGGAATGGTAACATAAGATTGCTGAGGAAGAAAAAAAAAATCTATTTCAATTACCCAGTCAAACACTGCAGCTGAAACACATCCAAAAACTGCAGAAAAGCACTGGCCAGAATTCAATAGGCTTTTCAGGCCTTGTCAAGAAATGCACTGCAGAACACTCCAGCCAAGCCCATTGCATTTGAATCCTGGAGCCGCAGATTCCCAACAGGTCCCACTCCTTCCAAAGAAAGGGAGAAAGCCTGTTTTCCAGCAAGGAAGGAAATCATAATGCAAACCAGGCAAGCACTCAGAGCAGAAGAGAAGCACAAAATGGTCCAAAAGGCTACAGTTAGCCCGATTTCTTCATGTATTAACTTTTTCTGTTCACACGATGCACATGAGAATAGGAGGAAGATTTCTATTTGGTCTCATTAGAACTCCCTGAATATGCTGCAGTGAGGGGGACTCCAAACTGCTCTTTTTCTTCTGGTTGTCTTTTGGGAATCAAGAAGCCTTTTGTAAGTCAGTTAATAACATGTAGTGTGCCCCCGCTTCATTCTGGACTCTCCACCTTAGCACTCTGGGCTATCCACCCTCCACCTGCTCCCCAAGTATAGCATTACCAAAAGAAATGGAAAATTCTCTGCCTCTTGACTTCAGTAGTAAACTCTCTAGATGAGAATCTACATACAGAAATTGCTGGTGTATGTTTGCAAGCAATATACATAGAAGAATGTGGATATAGCTGCGGCAGTACATTTAGGTTAGAGGGTCTTGAATGAATGCCCAATAAGAGTTCTGAAAGGAGTAATGAGAACACATGGAAGGAAAGGAGGAAGAAAATGTTGAATGGGTGAAGTGCTTTGTTGGGGACGTGGGGGACAAAGGCACAGGTGATGCTCTGGAGGTGGGAAGAAAGTGGAGTCATGTGAACAGCACATTGATTCCAGGCATAGAAAGGAATATGGAGAATTCTCTGGATGAAGTGTGGGAGGTGGAGTTAGCAAACAGCTTGGATGCTGGGCAGAGACATCCAGATTTGACAGAGAGACAAAGTGAAGGCAGACTGGGTTCTTTGCTAAAGACATGAACATGATCCAAAAGTATTTGAGAGGTGTTGCTGTGGTAGCAATGGCATGTGGGACCAGGAGGCTCCACCAAGGGTACAGCCAAGAGCTTGCTGAAGCCGTCCAGCCCTGGGGAGAGAACTTGGACCAGACTGTGCCTGTCTGACATAGAGACTCTAAGAAGCAGATCCAAGCGATGTTGTAATGCATCAGAGGCTGAGTTGACTAACACCTCCAAGTTTTTAGCATAGGAAGAAAGCTGGAAAAGTAATTGTTTCATTGGTGGTGAAGAAGTAACTAGAAAGGAATATGCCCCAGAGAAGTGGTACGTTTTAGATTTGTGTTGGTTGATCACGTGGAGAATCACCTTGGAGATAAATCGATGAAAAGAGATGTGCAAGAGGAAGAGATTAGGAAATGCTACCAAAGATGTCCATTTGCCTCCTTCTCTCCCCTCTTTTAATATCTGCAGGCCTCACTGTAGTGTCTTGAATTTTGAGAACACAGCAAACATTGTTGATGGATTTTCATTGTCCAGTAGTCTATTTCAAAAAATGAGCTCTCAGAGTTTTTTTTACGAGCCTTAATGGAACACACACACACACACACACACACACACACACACACACAAGGAATGCAGCTGGAGGCCATCATCCAAGGTCCTGAATTGCAAAGCTCCAACCTCTAGTTCACAGACTCACTTGGATTACAAATAAAATATGGTGGTGGAAATCTGACTCTCCTTTTAATCTCAGTATCACCTTTTCCTGATTAACTGAGCTGATTGTGTAGAGGACCTAAACACTCCCTCCACCAAATGCTCTGCTTCTTACCTGTCCACCTGTCAAAGGGAATGATGGAGACATTTGATTCCCACAGGCACTATTCACAGTGCAGCTCTGCCACTGAGGTTCTTGGAAGTTGGCATCTGGCTTAGTTTCTCAGTAAAGAGAAGATGCTGAAATAATGCTTGCCCAACTGCAAAAGTCACCTGAAGAGTATATACTGGCCCTAACCTGAGATACTGATTTTGTTAACCTGGAAAGCACCAGGCACCTTTGTCCCTTCTATGGCTGTGCACTGATGAATGAGGGCCAACACCTCTGCTTGCATCTACTGCCACTGTGACTGCACCTTTGGTTTTTTTCATTGGCAAGCTTTACCCAAAACTGTTCTGTATATAACACGTTATTAGGCATTCACAAGCATTGAGAACAGTGGAAGGAACGGTTTTGTGTGTAACTCTGTACTTCTCTGGGTTTCAAGTCCTAAATGATATTTTTCTTTGAAGTACTAGGGATTGAATGCAGGGCCTCATGCACACTAGGCAAGCCCTGTACCACTGAGCTGTATCTCCAGCCCTAAAATGCTATCCTGTGTAGAAAGTGAGATCTATCCTGATGGTGAGCAGATATCTTTTTTGTTTCTTTCTTGAAAACATTGGTGTCACAGCCTGTTCTCAGCCTAGATGGAGTTGAACAGTGTGGTTTTAGGGCAGACCTGCATTTGAATCTAGGCTCTACTACTGAAGCTCAGTGGGGTCCTGACTCTAAGCACACGATTCACTCTGTGCTCCTCATTTTCTTCATCTGGAATATAGGATGGTTCTTTATTATTTGAACAATTATTTTGTGGGAACAATATGAAGCATAAGCAAGAGTGACAGGGCAGGACTCAGGAGGATAAGACTGAGAGGGAAAAGGGCCCTGAACTTAACCTTATAGGGAGACATCCAGATTTGCCACAGACCAGCTTGAGCAAGTCATTAAACTTCTTTTGTTTGTGTTCATCTGTGAAATGGAGCTAAGATAGCTCTTCTGACTAGTGCCCAGGATTGCTGAGGAGCAGGTGGCACGATGCTGTTGAGGACTCCAGGTGAGGTGTGCTGCTGATGTGCCTTTACAATCTCCCCTCAGATCTGCGGTTTTTCATTGAGGTTTCAACCAACTGCAGATTGAAAACATTTAGAAAAAAAAATCGCACCTATACCAAGCAGGTACAGACTTTTTTCCTGTCGTTATTCCCTAAACAATACAATACAGTGAAACAACTATTTACATAGCATTGAGATTGTATTGGTACCCTAAGTAATCTAGAGATGATTTAAAGTACATGGAGGGCTGGGGATATAGCTCAGTTGGTAGAGTGCCTGCCTCATAAGCACAAGGCCCTGGGTTCAATCCCCAGCACTGCAAAAAAAAAAAAAAGTATATGGAGATGCTTGTATTAAATGGCACATTTAATACAAAAGGAACTGGAGCTCCATGTTTGGTAACTTCTGGGGTCCTGGCACCTACCTCCTGCAGATACCAAGGGACAGCTATAAATTTACTCTGCATTCACCTCAACTCTACCGCATTCAGTTTCCTTCTTCTTTTTTTTTTTTTTTTCCTATCTCCATCTTTGGAACCTACAGGTGAATTTGAAAAGCTGGCATAATAGGAGTTAGGTCAACTACCTTTTCTGTTTTGAGATGTAAAATGTTAATGTTGACTCACAATGAAAAGTGCCAATTCTTCCCCTCTCTACACACAGTTACCCCTAAGGCCCCAAGCAAATATCCCAACTTCATTAATGTTTGAAATTGTCCTGTGAGGAAGGAGGCTGACAGGGATGCCTTGAAGCAGTGGGGGTTAGGTGTGAGTAGCTGGCATGGGGACACTGTTCACTGAGCTGGCGTGGTGACAGGGAAGGTCCAGGCCACAGCTGAGCCCCAGGACTGCCAAAAAATGCTGTCTCTGAGCCAGAGTTCCAGGTGGGGATTGGGGACATCTGCCATTGCTCCTGCAGGATGGTGGCTGCTGTGACAGCAACCAGCTGTGGACCAATATGCTGAAGGTGACTGGGAATAGAAAAGCATTGCTTTCAGGAATCATGCAAGATCCACCATGTTCGCAGTGTTGGTGGAGTTAAAAAAAAAAAAAAAATCAAGACTCCAGAGACAGCACTTTGAATGGCAGATGTGAGAGGCTGAGGCTGGAGGGAACCGGTGAGGAATTTGGATCATTCTACACACTCCCAGGGCTTGATTCCTAAACCATCTGTGTGGAAAAGGGCAGGAGGGAGAAAATACCCACTAATCTGAACTACCAAAACTACACAGAGGGCCTGAATTACTCCACTGACAGGTTAAATTTCAAAACAAAGCTTAGCATTTGATACAATGATAATATTAAAATTTTCTTCAAGGCTGTTTATCATATCCAAAAAACCTCTCAGAGAACCAGAAATTTGGTAATAAATATTGTCATCAGAATCACTTCTGAAAGTCCCACACCTGTCTTCCTGGAGCCATCTCCATGTGGATTGCAATGGGTCCTGGTTTGGTGAATGATTATCAGTAATTGTGCAGGGTTGTTTGTGGATGTCATTGCTTATGAGAAGCTAAGGCTCATGCTAGAAATTTAAGTGGTCTATATTAAATGCACCACTGCTATTTTTTATGCCCAAAGTTACTTCTTTAGTAAAGCATGGGACACTAAGCAGTGATATCTCTTGTATTAAAAATAGCTTTAGGGCTAGGGATATAGCTCAGTTGGTAGAGTGCTTGCCTTGCATGCACAAGGGCCTGGGTTCAATCCCCAGCACCCCCCTACACACACACACACACACACACACACACACACACACAAACAGCTTTATTACTCTATTAAAAATTTTAATTCTAAAAGCCTAAGAAATTAAAAACATGATAAAACTATGTCCATTTTTCTTCCAAAATTATAGAATTGGCTGGGGGGTGGGGGAACCTCACAGATATTTCCAGATGAAACTAAAAGGAAAAAACAAGTTGGGGGAAGAGGGAACAAGAAAAGATAATAAGTCTGGAACGTTTCCAGGTCACTAAGACTCATGATTCCCTCCCCTCACCAAAAAGAGCAAAAGGCCATTAAAAGTTGAGACCAGTTACTTATGGAACGGAAGCTAACATGCCCTATAGGGCTACAGTCAAGATAGGCAAATGCAGGCAGCCAGGTATAAGAAAAACCCCAGGGCTTTTGTCTTTTATACTTTTACATTTAGTGGAGATGAGCATTTATGGAACTTGGTTGACTGTAAGATAAGCGGCATCGTGGGCATTTTGAGAATTGACAACTGCTCCCTGGTGTACATGTTAGAAAGCAACAGAGAGTGGTGGGGATCCAGATGTCCCAGGGAGGGAGTGTCCCACCCACAGTGGGGCTGCCTCACTCCCCTTCAGACCTCTAACTGCCCGCCAGCTCAGGGGAATGCAAGCTCTCATTCTTCTGAATTTAAGAGAAATCAGAATCACAAAACCACACAATTTTTAAAATGTTGGCTTAATTGTTTAAATGTACACTGGGTAAACACACATCTGTGGGCTGGTTCAGTTGGAAGGCCTTGTTTTTTGACCTCTGCTTTAAAGAAACAAAGCATCTCCATGGGTTTATGGCTTAATTCCACTTATGATCTAAGAGGAACATTGGGTCAGGATGACTTTGGTGTTCACATCAATCCAACGTCATAAGAATCCGAGAAATGCCACAATGAATGAGATCTGTGGTCCAACGGGTGCAATATTTTGCTCTTGGAATGGGACCAAGGGAAAAGAAAAACAAAAAATGGGAAAAAGAAAAAAAATGGGGAATATTTAGAGTCTAATATCTATCTCATTGACTCCAGTCTCAGAAAGTTAAAAAAAGACTTACTCAAACATTTTAAGGTTTTTCTTTGGATGTACCAAATATTTCAAGCACAGGAAATAACATAATGAATAACTCATCTCCCAATTTTATCAAAGTGTGACATGATTATAGCTCCTTTATATGCATCCACACATATACATGTATATATACATGTGTGTGTGTGTGTGTGTGTGCGTGCAAAATACAAATACTGTTCATGCTCTTAGTAACGCTCCTGCCCCAGGAATAATCATTATCCCAAACCTCATTTGATCATTTCTATAATGTGTTTTCCTGGTTTAAAATACTTCTTTTAAATCTTCCACCCATTATCTTAGCCTAAAAACCCCAAACCACTTCGGAAAAGACACAAGTGATAAACTTGTTAAAGTCTGGAAAAAGTGAGTTCCAAAACAAAAGGACCATTGGTTAGGTCATGTGACCTGTCCACAGATGGCTTCCTCCTGGATGATGATTCCTGTTCCATCCACCCAATTCGGGTGGGATGACAATATTCATTCACTGCACTGTGAATGAGTGTTCTTGGGAAAAGAATGGAGTATGGTCCACATGCCAGGTTCTAGCATGTTTGCTAATGAATTCCTAGGTGTCTAGGTGTCTTACTCCCTTTACAAAGTACCGTTTTATTTTATTTGTTCCCCAAGTGGAGGGAGTGGTCCCTACTCATGCTGGACAGTTCTTCCCTCCCCAGCTCCATTTCATAAATTCTGTTTACAGCTTTGCTGGGCCTTTATCTTTCAGATCAAGAGGCAGAATTGTTTCATTCTTTCCCAATAAGAAAAGTGTTCAGTTAAAATTTTCACAATTGTTCTTCTAAGTCTTTTCTGAGTCCGTTATAGCTTTCCGGAGTCACAGAAGTCAAGATCGCCTGCAGCGTTACAGGTGCAAAAAGTTTCGCATAAGCAAAGATTTATGAAAGCGCTTGGCAAGTCAAATTCCTCAGAAGAGAAAAACAAAACCAAACCCAAGCATATAAAAACCACACTGAGAAACCACCTCACGCATATCAGGATGGCTGCCATGAAACAACCAAAAATCAAAATAGCAAGTGTTGATGGAGATGTGGAGAAACTTAAATGTTGTGTATGGCCGGAGGGAATATAAAATGGTGCAGTTGCTATGGAGAAAAAGAAGATGGTTTCTCAAAAAATTAAAAATGAAATTACTACGGCTGGGGTTGTAGCCCAGCAGTGAGCCATGGGTTCCATCCTCAGTACCACATAAAAATAAATAAATCAGCCGGGCGCGGTGGCACATGCCTGTAATCCCAGCACTTGGGAGGCTGAGACAGGAGGATCAGGGGTTCAAAGCCAGCCTCAGCAACAACGAGACCCTAAGGAACTCAGTGAGACCCTATCTCTAAATAAAATACAAAATAGGGCTGGGGATGTGGCTCAGTGATCGAGTGCCCCTGGGTTCAATCCCCAGTACCCAATAAATAAATAAATAAATAAATAAATAAATAAATAAATAAAATAGAGGTACTGGGTCTATCTACAACTAAAACAAATTTAAAAATGAAATTATTATGTGACTCAGCAATTTCTCTTCTGGGAAGACCTTTCCTTTGCAAAAGAGAACTGAAAGCAAGCTCTCAAAGATGTTTGTACAGCCACGTTCATAACAGCATTATTCTCAATGGCCAAAAGGAGGAAGCAACTCAAGTTTCCAACTTTGGGTGAGCAAAATGTGCTCTGTGGTGTACACACACTTCAGTCTTGGGAAGGAGGGGAATTCTGACATGTTACAATACGATCGGGTCTTGACGTTATCCTATGAGGAATAAGACAGTCATGGAAAAACAAATATCAGATGATCCCACTTGCGTGAGATGCCTAGAGTGGTAAGATTCACAGAGCCACAAAGTATAATGGTGATTTTGGGGGGCTGGGGTGGGGACAGAAGGCAGATCTTGTTTAATGGATGTAGAGTTTCAGATTCGATGATGAAAAGAGTTTTGGAGATTGTTGCATATAACACTGTCTGTTCCACTTAACACTGCTGAACTGTACACTTAAAAAATGGTTAAGATGATAAAAAATTAAAAGCAGAGCAATAAGGAGTCAAGAAGGACTATGAGCACATTAAAAACAGATGGGCAAAGGTCTCATCAAATGCTATCTACTACTAAGAGCGTGATTTTTCTGCTCAAAAGTCTTTTTTTTTTTTTTTTTGGTGGGGGATATTGGATCAAACTCAGGGGCACTTAACCACTGAGTCACATCCCCAGCCCTTTTTTGTATTTTTTTTAAATTTCGAGACAGGGTCTCACTGAATTGCTTAGGGAGTCACTAAGTTGCTGAGTCTCACTTTAAACTCAAGATCCTCCTGCCTCAGCCTCCCAAGCTTCTGGGATTACAGGCATGTGCCACCACACCTGGCCTGAGAAGTCTTTTCTGAACTTTGTACCTGTGGTTTGCTGTGGTACATCTTCTTAAGCCAGTAAGGAAATAAGGCCAACTTGACACTTCTGTTATCTCTCTCCCACAGCCTAGAGCATTACAATACATTTACAGGTTGTTTTCAGAAAGGACTCACTGAATGCTTGTTGATGGACTAGCTGATGAAAGTTGCAGTAGCCAAAAGTGTAGCCATGACAACTTAGATCTCATGGAGGACCTGGTTTCACTGTTCACTAGTCCTCCACAAGCTACTTGACTTCTCTAAGGCTCACTTTTCTCATGTATAAATTGAGAAAAGAGTAATTGCATCAAAGAGGAATTACGAAGATTAAATGAACTAATGCTTAGCATGCTATCTGGCTAGAAAATCAAGGAAGGAGGTAAAGTCAAGTGTGTAGAAAACACCTGGGTTAACCGAGCCAGTTTACAACCTTTCATCCTTGTATCCACATGTATCAACAGAAGCCAGTACTTAGTATCTACTCAGCAAATATTTACTGAACAAATGTGATCTATAAGACAAGGCTGAAGACCTGAATTGTGTTTTAAAATAAATTTATCAAATAACTCCTTGATTTATTTTAGAGACAGTGCTGTGTGTTGAAGAGGTAAAGAGCGAAGGATACTTTCATTCCTGAAAATTTTCCAGGCCCCTTGTGGGTCTGTGCCAAATTTTTTTAGCACCTACGTGTCCCCAGTACAGTCTCACATGGAGACTGCAGCATTAAGAACACACACCCCTGCCCTCCAGCGACTCTCAGCCAAACAGAAGGGCCAGGCAAGGAAGATTGTGGAAGAAGGACTGTGCTGGAGGCATTCCAAGGGGGGCAAAGGCAAGGGCCGTGGACCCTGCTAGAGGGGAGGACGGTTTTGGTGCAGGGACACCACACCAGAAGTTGAGGCACTGGAACTAGGTCACGAAGAACAGACAGGGTTTCTCCACGCAGAGAAACTGGGCAAAGGCAGCTGAGGCAAGGTGCATCAGGGGTAGAGGTGAGAGATGAAGCAGCCAGACATCTTCAGGGAAGTGGAAGTTATTCCAGGAAGCACACAGTGAGAAGGGGAAAGAGAGAAAGCCTTAGAAACAGCAGGGGCTGGATGGCTCAGAGCTTGTTGGCCTGCCAGGGTGAGAGACTGCCTGTCCTTGGCAAAGGGGGACCAGAAGAGAGACCTGATCAGATACTTGCAACAGAGTGGGCCAAGACTGGGGGGCAGAGCCAGCTAGGGCAAAACAGGGTGATGAGGAGCCTCCACCAATCTCAGCTGCAGCAAAAGGGATGGATGTGGGGATGTTGAGGTAAGAGAAACCTGACCAGTGTACCTCACTTTCGTGCTCTGTAAGTGAATGAGAACCATTGGAACCAGCAGCTACGTACATTCTGAAGTTGTGTGCGCAAAACCTTTTTGTTTTGGCATGTCACCTGAGTGAGAGAACAGACGGCAAACTGACAATTTTCAACAATTATGTCCCCTGCTGGCTTTTAGTGTATCTGCTTCCAGCTGAACCCCAGGAGTTAACTTTGTTGAGATATCATGGGGGTTGGTTTCAAATTGGAAATCAGTCTTCTCCATGCCAATCAAGTTCTAGCATGGAGGGTTTTATCCTTAAGAACCTAGGTCCAGTGTGCTCTCTGACACCAAGTCTGAAAGAGGCCACCCATGGTCAGGTTGAATGGGATGGGTAACCATTGCTGAGTGATGCTCCAGAGCAAGCAGCTAGGGTTGGTCCAGGAAAGGAAATGAGAAGTTTTGGTGATAACCTGAGGGGCCGCTTTTTATCTGTCTTAGGGCACACTGGAAGGTCTTGGCCATAGACTATGGACAAGAACCTACAGCTGGACCATTAAAGGAGGCCAAAAAGCCAGGCATGGTGGTGCATACCTGTAATCCCAGCCACTCATGAGGCTGAGGCAGGAGGATTGCAAGTCTGAGGCCAGCCTTGGCAACTTAGTGAGGTCCTAAGCAATTTAGTAAGACACTTCTCAAAATAAAAAGCAAAATGGACTGGGGATGTTGTTCAATGGTAAAGTGCCCCTGGGCTAAATTTAGTACCAATAAATAAATAAATAAATACGGTGAGAAGACAAGAAACCCAATCAGAGCATAAGTTAAAATCACTAGATTTGGTTCAATTTCCTAAGTGAGCTAATTCCAAAAGAACCACCCATAAAGCAGGAGTAGGTGAATTACTACAAGGCTATATAGAACATTGTAACTCTCAATTATTTTGTAATTACTATAAGAAGCTGTGAATAAGTTATTCACTCTTAAAACAACAACCATTGAAAGTTTCTTTAGGATAAATCTACCTTCATAGACATTACACTTAATGTCTGAATTTGCATTCTCTTTCAAGCAACTTCGCCCAAATATTTTATAAATTTCCAAGGTGCACACTCAAATCTTTGACCTCAAGATCATCAGTGCTAATTCTCCTCCTCCACCCTCCTGTTTTCTGGGACCCCTCCTCTGACTGTCTTAACACCAGAAAAGTGATATTGAAACACAAACCAAGTCCTGAATGGACTCTACGAGTTTACTGTATGAACTAGACTGCTGGAGAAGGTACCACACTTAAGTGCAAACCTCCAGAATGCTAGCTGAGTGTCCTCGGGAAGACTGAGGTTCTGAAAATCAATGGAACAAGAGACTAACAAGTGAAGAATCCAGTGTCTCACCCAGCTCCACGTCCTGATCATCGGTGAGCACAAGGATAATGTTGGGTCGAATGTTTTTTCGTTCCTGCTGTATCCGTCCTCTGAACCTCGGGGATCTGACAGTTGAACACAGGCTCCCCAGCAATTCTGTGCCCAGGACAGCCAGCACCAGAGCACAGCAAGAATACTTCATTGTATTTGGTCCAATGTCACAAAACTGACAAAATGTCTCACTCTCCTGAGTTCTGGCAGTCTGGGCAGTCAAGAGAAAAAGAAAGAGGGAGAGAGTAAAATGAAATTCAAACCCCAAACACGGTTACAGAAAAAGGGCTACAAATAAGTCAGAACTGGCACATGAACTGGCGGAGAGAGCTGCATGTGAGTGAGAAGTAGCAACCTCACAAGCGTTGGATAGTTTTTTAAGCACTTGATTATTTTGCAAATTCACTTTTGTCTTTTATTCTCTGTCCAACTTTTCCTATTTCAGTTCGTTGCCAAAGTGTAATTTCCAGCACAGAGCTCAAACGTAAAAGCTTTCTGACAAGAGCTAATACCTTGAATTAGGTATCCTGGTTGAATAATCAATTTCTAGACTCAGAGGTATTCAGAACATCTGCAGATGGAGTCCTAGAAGGGGGAGGAAAAAAAAATACAAAAGAAACATCAGTCAAGGGTTTTTAAACAGATTTTGGATTTGAAGTAGTCTCTTGAAACAGCACATGATATGTGTATATATTTTATGTGTTTTTTCTTCTGTTCTCCAAAAGGAACAGGAGGAAACATGCAAAACTGCTAATAAATGACTCAGATAATATCTCCATTTCCTAATCAGCTCCATAAAATGTGGTGAGCATATCATCCCGGCTCACCCTGTAGCAGTACTTTAAACATCCCCAACAAAACTCATGATTGATGAGGAAGAGCCGGCATGCCTGAGAAACCACAGTGCATTTCGAAAGCGTGTCTGCATATGGGGAGGGCTGGCGCCGGGGGCAGAGAGGGGGAACGTTAACTCACCTGCTTGCGATACTGAGTAACTACCAAGCAGAATGAACCACAAAGCTGTCATCTGTCATCTGCATTATGTCACTCATTACCCAGGAGAGTCCTTTCTGCTGACAAAGACTTCATAGTGGGTGAGTGGGAGAATCGCCTTTTCCAACCCCCCAAAAGCTCCTAACTGTCTCCCATCAATCACCAGGAGAAAAAGGTGCTTCCTCCCCGCAAGGCTGGTCGCTCTGTCCAGCCGGTTTCCTCGGCTCTCGTGCTGGCGCCCAAGTGGACTGAGCCCCCTTTTGAGTGTCAGTCACTAGCCTTACTGTTGTCAGGACCAGGTTTGGCGTGGCTAGCACAGGGCTTTGCTGCAGCAGATCTAAACCTGCAAAGCAAGAAGACTGATTGGCTGTGAGGCTGGAGGTTAGCGGCTACTCTTCCACATTAGGAAGTAAATAAATGAAATCCAGAGGGGAGTGCAGCAAAAAGGAGACTTTTGAAAGGGTTGGAAAAATGCCCCTCTCACTTTGGAACTCCAGTCTGCAGAAAGCTTTTCTGTTGGACTTTTGAAAGCAAAGGGTTCATTAAAAAAAAAAAAAAAAAAAAAAAAAAAAAAAATCTCTGGTATGTCAGGAGGGAACCTCTTTATGGGAATTTAGGTTACTGTAAAATTAATTAGATAGCAGCCTGCTCCATCAGCCACTCTGTCCCCACACACCTGAGGATCTGTATTTTGATCTGCAACAATAAACTGGCATCAGATAAATAAGCATATCTAATCAGGCATAAGCATCACATAGGAGAAAAGGGGCTCCATCATTCATCTCCTTCTCTAAATTCTGGAGGGTATTGTAGGCAGAGAAAGAAGAAAGAATGTGTACTGTTTACCATTGCCAGGCACATTATACAAACACACACACATACCCCTATTATTTTAAAACTTTATGAGCTGTTTTGTAAACAGTTTTAATGCTTTTCACCTGCAGCCTGTAATTACACTCTGTGTGTGAGAGAGAGAAAGAGAGAGACCCAACATTCAACAAGAAATAGACTTTCAAATAAAAATCTAGTGTCTGTAGCAGGGCAATCCTGGCTAACTACATTATCTGCAGAGCAACAAACAAGACAATTCCAACTGATCCTGTAGCTCTGGGAAGTATGAGTCTGGTTTTGTGTTTTGTTTTGGTACTGGGGATTCAACCCAGGGGCCCTTAACCACTGAGCCACATCCCCAGCCATTTTTTTTTTTTTTTTTTTAATTTTGATACAGGGTCTCTCTTAGTTGCTTGGGGCCTTGCTAAATTGTTGAGGCTGGCCTTGATGTGATCCTCCTGCCTCAGCCTCCTGAGCCACTGGGATGACAGGCGTGTGCTACGGCACCAGGCATGATTCTGGGGTCTTTTCCTTAGTAACTCAGGGTAATTTCAGTGATTGCTGTGTGTGCTGAACACTGAGAGCCTGTGATTATTCTGCACTGACTGGTTTCTGTGCACTTGTTTTCAATTATGAGAAAACTGATATAATCATGAAAGACAGGAAAATGAAAGAAAGAATTTGTCAAACAATGGCTTGTTTCTACAAAGTGTCATCAGGTTTAATAGTTAAATGTAGGCAGTTCTTAGAGCACTGGTGCATTAAGCAGCACCTCTTTGCCCACATCTCAAAGCCTGCAAGGGTGTGTGAAGCATCACCTATACTATCAATCAACACAACTCCGCCAACCTGGAGAGGATAGTTTCTCACCACACCAAGGAAACAGTGGCACTAAGCCATCAGTCACACATAAAACGGAAAGTTCTTGACAATTAAGATACTGATAACATTCCCTGGCACCCAATCAACACCACTAGTCATTCTTTTCTTTATCTTATTTCCTTCACTTCTTCCTTTAGGAAAAAGAAAATTAGCTTTAAGGGCGCCTTGCATAAACTACATCAGAATCATTTCTCAATAAAAAAAGGAGAAAACAAAAGTAGATGTAGCTTTTACCTGTTCAGTGACCTTCCATCCTGCTGAACTGAAAGGTGCAGAAGAGACCTACATTTTTTTTCTGCTTCAGCATCTTATTTTTTAACTTAAAATTTTTGTTTTAATTGACTAATAATAATGATGTGCTGTTTTGACAGATGTGTGCGTTATGGAATGATAGCATCACACTAATTAACATATCCAGCATCTCACATATTTATCTGTTTTCATAGAAAGCATGTTCTCTTAGTAATTTTGAAAAATGAAATATACTCTTACTAACTGTGGTCTCCTCTTATGCAACAGATCTTGAAAGTATATTCCTCCAGTCTAATTGGAACTTCATACCCTTTGCCTCCACCCGCAGTTGATTATCAATACATGGAATTCATATGCAAAGGCATATAGATTGAGTGGCACAAAAGCTGAACATTTGGACATGCCTGGTCCATTCTTTATTCCAGCTGTTTCCCCTAAAACACAGCAAACACACTACTCTAAAAACACTGCACACAGGGCTGGGGTGTAGCACAGTGGCAGAGAGCTTGCCTAGCATGTGCAAGGCCCTGGGTTCCATTCCCAGCACTGGGGGAAAGAACAAAACCCTGAACACAGACAATTCTTTATTCAAAAATGACCTTTTAGAACCTGTCATCCTCTCACTGCCTGGTTTCCAGCTCAAGAAGAAAAAGAAATAAAGACAGAAAACAAAACAAAACAAAAAAAAAAACCCTGACAGACAAAATGCATGACTTGACAGAGGAGACAAGGGTGCCATGTTTGAATTGGATACTTTGTGGTGGACAACAAATGTCCTTAGAGACTAACGATTTGTCTTGAGAAATAGTAGGAAATGAGAGAAATGGAAAAAAGAGGCTTTCTCACACATGGAGTAAGTTTGAGGAACGATGTTGTATTCACAAATTAGGACCAGAATATAAATTGCATTTTTTGTAAGCTAGAAAATGAAAATCCCAATTATAGTTATGGTCAATTGGTGTGGAAAGTTCACAGGACTTTGTTGAGGGCAGTTAATCCAAGCTATACATTTTATGTTTCAAGTCACAGATAAAAGAAAAATAAAAAAAAACTAGCAAGATTCCAAATCAGTTGAAAAGTTTAGTTCATATAGGTTTGTCTAGTAGTACCCCAACTGGACTGAAGCCCTCGTCTTCCCACTGGTGGAAGGGAGACCCTGGTTTCACCAAGCCCCCCTTTGAGTGGTAGTTGGTGCTGAAAGGGGATGAAGTCTACACTGGGGTGTAGCTCAGTGATAGAGCATTTACCTAGCTTGCACAAAGCCCTGGGCTCCATCCCCAGTACAGCAAAATAAATTTTAAAACAATGGCTGATAATTAAGTAAAATAAGGGGGATGGTGGCCAACATCCCATAGAACCCTGCTTTTCTCCATAGCAGCTGTTTTCAGTGTAGTTGAGGACTTCTGGGGTAGGGGGTACATGGGAAACCTGAGATCCTCCTGCAAGATCCCACAAGGTCACAACTATTTTGATAGGAATACCGACATATATTAGGTTTTTTTTCACTTTGTTGACATATGCACAGATGATCTAAGAGACCTTGGAAAACTGCCTTTTGTCTTAGTGTGAATAAAGGAGGCTTCACACATCATTTAAAACAAAACACCACCTCCTCTTCTGATGAAGAAGTAAAAGGATTCATGTTATTAAACCTTGACCTTGAGTACACACCTTTTCTTTTTAATGTTCTGTCCTGATGAGATGGGAGTTACACTGAAGCCCCTTGTTGCCTTTGAAAGTAGACGGTTGTCTCGAGGAAAAGCTCAAGGGTGCCTGAGCTGCAGGCTCAACTAACCATTCATTTCTTTATGGGATGTCATTTCTTACTTAAAAAATTGATTGGACTTGGCTATTGGGCAGATGTTTTCTCATATAATGAATGAAATGAAAAAAAAAAATACTAGAAAGACTCCCAGTTGATCGGAAAATTTAGTTCACACAGGTTTGTCTAGCAGTACCCTAAACTAAACTAAATAAAATGAACCTACCGGTTTTACCGATGACAGGAACCTAGCTTCGAGCTTTCAAGGTAAAATCAGAAGTTTGGAAAATGTGTAACTACCACTGTGAACTTAGCAGCTCCCACAAATGTAAAACATCTTCTGATGGCGTTGGCGGTAATAGTGACAAATGTTAGTTTTTGATATTGGAAAACAAAATGAGTCAATATTTACAATGCTTGCATAATTCAGAAAACCGAGATTTCCCAAATGACTTGAATGTTACAAAATCAGACATGAGTTAAGAAATAGATTCATTCCAAGTTTAAGATGACTGCTGGGTTCTAATGGAAAATTATATAGAGTTCATTAATGTGGTTCAGATTTCTTACTAACCTTCATGAAATTACTGCTTGTCAAGGTTTGTTGTAATATCAAAGAAGAATATCTGCAAGCATCTGAAAAAGCTATTAAAATACTACTTTCCAACAGCTTGGTACTTCAACAGACTGAATGCAGAAGCAGATACTGTGCAGCTCTCTTCTATTCAGATAAACACTGAAGAGATTTGCAAATATGTAAAACTAATGCCACTTTATTCACCAATGCTTTTTAGTTTGGAAAATGTTTTGGGTTTTTTTTGTTTTTTTTGTTTTTTTATATAAAATACATCATTTGAGTTAACATAAAGTATTATTGTTATTTTTTAAAATATAAATATATTTTAGCTTTCTCAGCTTTAATTTCTAGATATTAGCTATAATCCACATAAGTGAAAGCTCTTGCAGAGAGGACATTTCAATAAATTTTAATAATATAAGGGGATCCTAATCCCAAAGACTAGAGAATTGCTGACAATAGTCTACCTGGTTCTACAGTTAAAATCTTCACTTCTAGCCTTTAAATCTTGTCCTATTCACAAACTTTTCTTTCACTTTTTTCCCTTAATGCTTGGAACTATCCTCAGTTCTAATTGCCCAGTCTTATATAGGAGTTGTTGATAAGTGGAGGCGTGGTGTGTGTGTGTGTGTTTGTGTGTCTGTGGTATGTATTTGTCTCTGTGTGTGGTCTGTTTGTTTCTGTGGTGTGGGGTGTGTGTGTGTGTGTGTGTGCACATATGTTCTAACTCACAATAACAAAATTTTACCAACGAATACTCACTTATCTAAAGTATGCGAAGTACAGGGTCAGAATAACCCCACAGAAATAAACTTGTCTGAGTTGTGGCAAAAGAATTGCCTTTAGTACAAAGCAATGCCACTCCCTTGTTGGAAAAGGGGACACTATAACCAAGTGAAATAGCAGGAGAGATTACACAACTACTCGAGGCAGAACACTGAGATGCTGTCAGAGTGAAGTGAACCAGGACTCTAACTGGGATCCCTGGGTCCGCACCCCAGCCTCCCAACCCCGGTGGACAATTGACATGCACTTCTTGGGTCAGTGTCCATGGCCCTTTCCCCCTGATATTGGTTTTCAAGTCTCATGTACATTGCTGCTTTCTTTACAGGAAGCCTTTGGGCTTCTCTCAGAGTTAGTAAAGTGCTAACTCTTTATGATCCATCTGAAACCATGAAGGAGCTAATTTTGCCTCTTAACAACCCCATAGCTGGCAAAGTTCATCTATTGTGAATCCCCAGAAAGCCTGTTTCCCGGTCTAATTTATCACAGCTCAGAGCAAAGAAGATAGGCAGCAATCTTCTTCTGGAGAAGGAACATTTTATCCCCCTCTGGTCATAAATCCTCTTCCAATGAACAATGACAGCAGAGAAGCGTGGGCCTCTGACCTGGAGCACCTTCAGGGAAATACTTGGCTGAATAATGAGATCCTCCTTCAGCAATGTTTGCTTTCTTGCCTCTCCATCCTTCCTCCCCTAAACACTGTGAATTCTGAAATTGGAAGGAACCTTGAAAAGTCACAAGACTGATAGCATTGGGTAGTTAGTTACCCTTGGGTATGGTAAGGGAGGGGCAGACACTAATTTTTACTTCATTTGTACATGACTTTTTAAAGTGATCTGTAACACCGTAAAAATAGAAATAAATAAATTCAAGTATTCTAGAGTTTCTCTCTGTTTTCTCAGGGAGGAAGATAATAGATTGAGGTTGAAAAGATGAGGTTACAGCAAAAAAAAAAAAAAAAAAAAAAAAAAAAAAGAAAAGAAAGAAAGGAAAATGTACCTTTGAAGGCTAAGGGTGCATTTCAGTGGTCGAGTGCTTGCCGAGTATATGCAAGTGACTAAGTTTGATTCCCAGGACTGCAAAACACCACCAAAACAAACAAACAAACAAACCCCCCAGAAAAGCAAAAAGGAGTTTACCAAGGGCATTTTAGAAAGTGCAAAATGTCCAAGACTAAGACTGTATGTCTAGTTTCTTTCAAATAAAAATTAGCAAAACAAAGGAAAACGAAGTGATCTAAATACTTTGAAAAGAACCAGAAGGACCAGATACTCCTAAAGTAGATGCTACAAATTGTCTAAAGAGATTCATACTAGTCACTAGCTCCAAATGTGGCAGTAAGATTCAAGAGAATGAGAACACAGATTTTTGGATTTCAAGGAAAAAATAAAGTAGAACAGGCTTTGGCAATATTGATAAAAAGTACTACTGAATACAGTAATAAGTAATCTCGGCTAGGTCCTAAAATAGATGATTAATTTAATTAATTTGCCTTTGATTTGATATATTTGTAGAATAATTGTACTGTAGTACTGTGAGGTTTTATGCTTGTCAGAAGATTTTTTTTTTTTTCAGTAACAAACTCCAAATATCAATGCCTTAATACAATAAAGTATACTTGTCACTCAAACTATGGGTCATACCCAGGATGCAGAGAGTTCTATGCCCCAGTCACGCATGGATGCACGCTGATGGGGGCAGTGTTGTTGTCTTGTTGCTGCAGTAACTGGACTTCTTAAGAAGCAAGAGAAGAAAAAAAGAGAGAATTTTGCAGGGAGTTTTCATGACTCCCACCTGGGAGAGAACCAGTTCACCATCCCCCTCCCCACACTGGGGATTGAGTTCAGGGGTGTTTTGCTATTGAGCTACATCCCCAATTCTTTTTTCTTTTTTATTTTGAGACAGGGTCTTGCTAAGGTGCTGAGACTAGTCTTCAATTTGTAATCCTCCTGACTTGACCTCTGAACTAGTTTACTTCTAACATTTCTTTGGTTGCAACTGGTCATATGGCTCCACTCAAATTGAGAGGACCGAGAAATTTGGTGGAGCAGATGAAGTATCTGTTGAGCATTACTGTCTATGCCACAAGGATGAAGTTTCAACAGCACCTTATACATTTATCTTTCTATCATTTATCACAAACACACATAAGCATGCGCCGTACTTAAGCTATGTGTACAAATAAATCAACACACAGGTACATGGTATCTTAAGCAATGAAGAAACACTTTTAAGAGCATGAAGTTCAACCATTCTTTTTAGGGCAGGGGATGCAGCTTGGTGAAGAGTGCATGCATAGCATGCCCTGGATCGGATCCTCAGCAACACACACAAATAACACACACACACACACACACACACACACTGCTGTTAAATCAGCATTTAAGCATGTTTCATTTTGGTCTTTTTTATGTACATAATCTAGCATTGTGCATATTGATCTTAAAATTTCACAATTCTTGTGATACACTTAAATTGAAGAAAATTTTTAAAAGACAGATGGTACATCTGCATTTCAATAGCATTTCTCCACTTATAGTCAAACTCTGCATAGGAAAGAGGAATACCTGACTTGACCATATCAGTTAAACTGCAGTCAAGAGAATTGCACTGGCCTACTTTCTATGCTCTCAGGCTCACCACCAATATAATGCTCTTGTTACATTTTGTAAAGGCTTAAATGCGGCAGAGTGTATATCCTCCTTCCGGAGATCCTGCTGGCCCCACACACCAGGTGGTGATCACGAAATGAGCCCTGAGAAAGGGTGTGAAGGATGAATACACATTTCAAAAGACATGGAAACAGAATTCTAGTCCCCAGCTCAAAAGAATTCTAGTTAATGCAAGAAAAAATTGTGGAGATTATTAGCCTCACACTAAATTCATTACTCATAGGAGAAATTTTTAAAAAATTCAACACCCATATCAAAGTCAACACCTTTGCTCAGAGACATTTTTAAGTGAACCTTAAAGTTCAGATTAGTTCATATGTTGATATTTCAAAAATTCTCCTTCACAAGTTGTACTGGGAAATATTATTTTGAAAGCTTCTGTACTATTGGTTAAATATATAATTCTAAGTCTTTTCATGACAAAAATCACCTGCAACACATACCTAAATCCTTGTGCTATCTTCAGATTATTAGGTCTCCTTTAGCTGTATATCTCCAAACAACTGATAAGCACAGCTTTCCATTTGTCAAATACAGAAAGTAACTCTGCTTAAGTTTATGGTGAAATTCAGGCTTGCAGTCATGGAAAATACCAAAGCAGTAGAGCAAATTGAGTAACTAGCAGGCATCTCTAGGTGGATTACTTCATTAATCTCAGTCAGAAAGCAAACAATAGATGCAGCAATCGGACATTCATCTGATTAATGACATTCTTGTCCAATAGAATTGATTGATTTATCTCAAATCACTATCTGAACATAGATATGAAGGGATTAGCACCCGAGGAGATGGATTTTCAAAAACCATAAATTCATCAACATTTATGGAATCACATGATGCTACTTGTACCAAAGACCTGGAGTGATGTGAAACTTAAAATATGACACTATCTTCATTTAGTGTCTGGGCAGAAGTTGGGGAGCATTTTAGCTAATGAAAAACTTTTTACTCTTGTTACAAAAAAGCAAACCTCATGAAATTTAAGTCATAAGAATTTATAGAAAGAAAAAAAGTCATATTAGTACCTCAACTTACTACTTGTCTTATTTTAAAATAAATCTTTCTGAGTTGCTTTCCCCCCCACCCCCAATTATAACCTGTGTCCATGGATGTTTTGAACAAATGTATATTTATTGTCACTGGAGTAACTATAAATACAGGTGTTTCAGGTGGACCAGTCCTTAGAATTATCTAGACTTCTAGACTACAAACATCTAGGTATGTTCCACTACCAGAATTTACTAACTACTTTCATTTTAAAACTTCATTTCTCAGCACACAGCAGAAGAGCACTTGTCACACAAAGGAGCTGATATAATTAAACCAGATGATGTGCCCCACAAGTAGAATCAGCCATTCATGAGAGCGGGCCACCAGAGGCCATTCCAAACAATGCATATTCCCAAGGCATCTAAAGTAATCCCTTCTTTCTGCTGATTTGGTTTCCATGAAGTCTTAAGCACATGTGTGCCGTGAAAGGAAGGTTTATTAAAACCTGATGTGATATTAGGGATTATAATGCAGTGGGGTTGGACTGAGTTTATTATCTGAGTTTTCTAAAAGGAATGCTCGCAATGATATCTGAAAAGTTTGAAAACCTAAAAAGATAGATACTGTTTATTTACTAAAAGAAAAACAAAATGAATGATTCCCTGTGATCTGGATTGGGCTTATATATACAATTTTCATATAAAAATGAGGGGAAACTTAAACTGCTTTCACTGATGGACAGATTAGCAAAACACAGGAACTACTTTATAACTATAAATAGTGAGGAACTTATGTTATTTAGAAAATCCTTTGTAAAGTTGTGAACTTCAAGTGTATCATTTCTCTTGGCCCACTACAGTGAAACGTGACTAATATGTGTCAAATAACAACATGTGACAACTTCAAAAGATGGGTTGTCATCATTAGAAGACGTCTTAAAGCTTCCAAGTCTGGCTGCCCAAGAATTTTACCAAGATTCCCAATGTTTACCAGAACTTCCAGTCCTTGTGGATCTCTGGATGTTTTGTTCTTACGTTGTTGTTGTTGCTGTTTTCTAATTTCCTCGCTGTATTTAATTTCATTCATGGCTAAAAATGTAAAAGCTCAGATTGGATAGGTTTCTGATCCTCACACTATACATCAATGGCTTCCAAGTTCACTGGAAAATCTCCTTCTGTATCATTACTTTTGTGTTGGCATTTAATCCAACTCAGAAATCTTCCCAAATTTGCATACTTAAATTGCTAGTTAGTTTTATTGGAAAGTAAAGACAGACATGAAAGATGATGATTCCGACTACGGTCATAATCCAAGTACCATTTTCCATTTTTTTCACTCCCTGGCACTTAGTCGTTGATTCCCCTCCAGCAGTTAGATTTCGAGGAATCATTCCTATTCTTCCAAGAAGAAACATCTTTAGCACACTTAGTTCCTGATTTCAGCATCCTGGATCCTTGAAAAGAAGGGTGCTAGAGAGGATCAACCATTCTACCCTTAAACCAGGGCCCCAATCTCAAGTCAGTAATTCTTATAGTGGAGCAGAACTCACGAGAATCACCAGGAGGTCTTGTTAATTACTCTAGTGTTCCAGATTTGGGAGTGGGGCCCAGGAGACTGCATGTTCAACGAGTCCCCAGGAAATGCTGACGCTGATGGCAATGGTTCAGAGCATAGCAGTCAACCCAGGAGCACCACAGAAGGAAAACTGAAGGACGAACCAAA
Organism: Glaucomys volans; assembly: GCA_020662805.1. Lineage (NCBI taxonomy): Eukaryota > Metazoa > Chordata > Mammalia > Rodentia > Sciuridae > Glaucomys > Glaucomys volans. The sequence goes on from JAJEJO010002591.1 coordinate 56,980, forward strand.
CAGGTGCTCAGATCTCCATGAGGGCTGTTTTCTTAGACCTGCTCTGGTCAAAACACCGTAGCATTCTCAAGACAGGACACTATTGATACTACCAATTATTTCCTAGCTGGCAGGACTATTTTGGAAGACCATTTATTGCAGAGTTGCTGAGAAGGCAAACATGCCAGCACACTCAGTCTTCCCCAGCATCAAAGGACTGAAGATGTTTACCATCCGAGAGTCTTAAATCTGCTTCAGCAAATATTTGTAAGTGATCTTTTGAGCAGCTTTCACACGAGCACCTAATATTCCCTCCTACCTATTCTCTTTCGATGTTTGAAGAAACAAGGTTCCTCAAATCCTCGACAGACACGAACTACTGGAATTTGACAGTGGCCCAAAGCAATGCTGAAGTTTATTACAGTTATTAAATAACTGTGAATCACAAAGATATGTTTGTCACCGTCAAATTTTATTTTATATCCTAAGGTGAGTTATTGCCAGAGATTAAGAGGCAGAGTGAGTTACTTGGTTTTTGTTTTAATGGAGCTTCTGCTCAGTTTTCCAGTTCACTTAGTTGGTCTCTGACAATTCCCCCGGCTCTGGGCCCTTCACCCACATCTATCATCGCCTCTTTAAGAGGATGGCATAGTTTTATGGCTTTGATCTGGAATGTCCCCTGAAGTCTCATTGTTCAGAGGTGGGGCTTTTAGGCAATGATTAGATAATGAGGGCTCTGTGGAGAGCTGAATGCACAACTGGGAGGTGGGACCTAGTTGGAGGAAGCAGGTCATTGGTGGGGTTTATCTTTTCTTTGGTCCCTCCCCCACTCCCCACCCCCCAGCTTCCTGGCTGTCATGAGCTGTGCAGTTTCTCTCTGCCATGCCCTTCTGCTGTGTTGGTCTGCCTCACTCCAGGCACAGAGCAAGGAAGCAGGCAGGCTGTGGACTGAATCCTCTGAAACCATGAGCCAAAATAAATCTTTCCTCTGCTAAGTTGTACTTGTCAGGTATTTTAGCAACAGTGACAAAAAACTGACTAACACACAGATGAATATAGTTACGGTAGAAAACAATTCTGAATGAATTAAATAATATGAGCCAAAAATGTATCTGCCCACTGTGACATGCAAGAGATTATTAGGTGATCTATGGAACTCAGTTGAACTCTCCTCTCACTCTGTGGAAGAGTAAGAAAAGGCAGGAGGCGGTATAGCACGAGCAGAACAGGGACTAGGAACAGTGATTACAACAAAGCCAGAGTCAACTGTGCAACCTTCCAGGATGCTGTATCTTTTTTAGGGGGGGACTGGAGATTGAACCCAGGGGCACTCAACCACTGAGCCACATCTCCACCCTTTTTTGTATTTCATTTAGAGACAGGGTCTCACTTAGGAGCTTGCTAAGTTTCTGAGGCTGCTTTGAACTTGAGATCCTCCTGCCCCAGCCTCCCAAGCCACTGGGATTACAGATGTGTACCACTGTGCCCAGCCCAAGATACTTTATCTTGATTCCTATAACAGCACCTTCTCAGAACCCCAAACTGGGGGACACAAGTTCTGACGTCCTGTCGAGGAGGAGAAGGAATTTGGGCCTGGATTTTTCTGTGGCCTGACTGCAGGAAATGACTTCCAGCAGCAGGTAGGCTACTGCTAGGGACTGAGCACCCCCAAGAAGGGGCCCGTCCTGTCTTCTTTGCCTCACCTCCTTCTGCTCCTTGTCCCCTCACCCCTTATTTTATCACCTGCCTCTCCTCTTCATTCTTCAGGTACCACTGCCCCATTCTGCCTCCTTGACTTCTGAAAGTCTCTCACCACCTCCTTTTAATCATTTGCTCTCCTGGGTGTCCAAGTTTCCACAATTTCCAAGAGATGGGTGAGATTTTACCCTTTATCAAGAAGAAACAATTATTGTTAATATCTGCAGAGCAAACATTCTGCATTCACCCTTTCACGATCACTAGTTCCCTTTATCCTAGCCATACATCTATTGAACACATAATTCTATGATTGTTATTATTAATGAGAAAATAGAGATGACAGGAAGCTAAGGGCTCTGTCAAAACTTACATGGCAAAGGGCAGAACAGGAAGGTCCCGCCCTGGAGTCTGTGTTCATAACTGTTCTGCTTTTGGGTTTTCTCTTTAAGTGCATTTTCGCCTTAGAGATCTTGTATGTCTAAAACATTTCAAACTGGTAGAACTAATGGGGTAGGGCCGGGCTTCAGGTGTTGCTGGTGTTTCTAGGCATCTGCACTGTGCCTTTCAGTACCTCCCCAGAACAAAACAGGGCATCAGTATTGCAGCCACACACCACATGTGGCCCCCCTTTCACCTTACAAAGAGAAGGGGACCCCTCAGAGCTCAGTAAAACAAAGCAGCGTTGCTGGGTGAGAGAGTGGACTGGTGTGGTTAAACATGAATATTCAAGACCATGAGTCACAACTCCATGAATTCGAGGGTCTCCTCTATTTGTATTTAGCATTGTGGAGTCGCGAGACAACTTGCAATGATTAATTAATCCTTGGTACTGAGGCAGAAGGTGAAATAATTTGTGCATAGTCACGAAGTCGGTCATTCTCAGGCTCCCAGTTAGTACTGGAGTGCTTCGTTTTCCAGAGACAGAAAGAAGACTGGACTTGACTTTTCCTTTTGTGCCTGTGATCCCAGAGATCCATCCCCCATCCCTGAAATTTTCTAAAAGAAGGGCAGGTGGCTGCCAGCTGTCCTTAACCCACACCCTAATGACATCATTTTCAATATCTCTAGTCCATGGAAATTCCATCCACAGAGATCCCCCTCCTTTCCCTCCCCAGCAGGACCTATCCCCCCACCAGCCCATGGAGGGACACCCACGGGAGCCTCCTGGAGGCCTGGCTTCCTGACTTGCTGGGTGGAGGCAGCACAATCTGGTTAATATATTGCACTTGGCTGATTGTGGTTGTCTTTCCACCATTTCCTCTTGTGTGATTTTAACTCAGGCTATTCACAGAAATACCTCAATTATCTATCACAGTAGGGAGAAGGAGGGTCTCCAAATAACTATTTAAAGGCTCAAACTTAAGCAAACAAAAAGGAACTATTTTAAAGCAGACCGAACTTGTACAAAGAACTCCCTAAAGTTGCTTGTGACAAAAAATGGTGACTCCTAGAGGTATGTTCCATGGAGACCGCAGGGGGAGGTGGCTGTGCCTCCAGGACTCAGGCTGAGGCAGCAGCCCTCCTAGAAGTGCCATTCTTATGGCATTGTCTTTACAAGAGCAGAGCTGCTGATGGAAAGTCCAGAATGCCACTCAAAGCATCTGCTTGGACATGCCCCTGGCACACCTGCTTACCTGCCATTGGTCAAAGCAAGTCATGTGGTGGAACCTGGGTTGTGTGGGGATGCATTCTGTTACCTGAGTGACCTCATTGAATTGCTCAATTTTCTGGTAGGGGAGGGGCTGCAATAATTGGAGGCTGTGATATAATTTCCCATACACACTTTCCAATTAATTACATATTTCCTGGTCTTCACAGAATACTGCAGATGATGTCACTGATTTGTGACTCTAGGTCATCCTTGTTAACATGAATATTGCCCTTGGCTATAACTCAGACTTTCCCCACGGGATTCTGGGAAATAGAAAGCTGTTTGCCCAGTGCGTAATTGATACCAGACTGTTTGAAATTCCTTTTTTTCTTTTCTTTTTTTCTTTTCTTTTCTTTTTTTGTGGTATTGATTTTACCTCCTTTGCTATTAGTGGCCACTTCCACTCATTACGGTTGTGTTCACCTCTTGTCACCCCTTCTTCTCTCTTCTAATATGCTAGGGAAGTACCAGAAAGGTCCTGTGTTAGGGCTTGTGGACTCTGTGCTTAAATCAGATGTGCAGACACGCGGGTCTCAAGTGTGACGTGTTGGTGGGCTGTTGTGATAAATGTCTGTGTGGGGACTTTATGGGCTTGTGAGATTCCTTCCTGGTTTTGCTTGTATTTGCTTGCTTCTACTGGCTGGCTGAGAGTTGGATAAATGCAGTGAGGGAAGACTGGGTTTTGGATTAAGTTCCAAAGAAGCATTTTTGCTTTGCCATTTCCCACAGGCCACAGGATGTTTTTCCCCTAGATATTTGACTAAGCCTCAACGCTACCTGCCTTCCTGGTTCAGTTCCATTCATTCTAATTACCTTAAACATTTTAATCAAAGCCCTTTGTCCATGAGAGGCACTTTGTTAGGCACAGGGAGATGATGGGTGAAGGAGGAAGAGTCCAGCCTGGGAACGGGTAGTTAGAGACAGTGCTAGGTATAACACAGCTCCAAACTGGGCTAGCAATGCCCTCTTCCTAAACGTGGGACAGACAGCACCCTGAGAAGTCCCAGGGCTCCCTAGAAAGTGCATGAGATTCACTTTGGGTTAGCATTACTCTGAGCATCACCGGAGTCTGAAGTTCATTTTTTTCAAATGGAAACAAACAACAAAGGTGGATGAAAGTCAAATATTTCCAACTTGGTTTCTGGACAGCTATTTCTTAACGAGCACTTTTCTCTACTATACATTTAGTTATCTTTGGAAAGCCTAAGCTCACATTGATAACAACTGAACGGTGAAGCATTTGTCATAGGCTCAGAGGGTTCCTTATATCTTGAATCCCAGAAGATCTTTGGTAGATAAAATAGCTTCTGTGTTCCCAGGCATGGCATTTTGGCATAAATGATCAAATTCGCTCTTTGCAATAACTTACATAGGAAGGTATGATTATTCCTTTCCCATTCCACCTCACTCCCATCCACCCTAGGAGGAACACAAACTAAAGCTGAAATCCAACTCAGGGTTTCTGACTCTGAAGTTGGTGGCTATTTTCTTAAGAAATCTGTTCTTTTCATTTCACCTTGTTATTTTGTAAATAATTACTAAATTGTTCATTCATGAATATAGATGTTTAAAATGTCTAAACCACTTGGCTTATACCCAAAGGACTTAAAATCAGATTGCCTCAGTGATGCAGCCACATCAATGTTTATAGCTGCTCAGTTCACAATAGCTAGATTGTGGAATCAACCTAGATGCCCTTCAGTAGATGAATGGATAAAGAAACTGTGGTATATATACACAATGGAATATTACTCAGCCATAAAGAAGAATAAAATTATGATATTTGTAGGTAAATGGATGATGTTGGAAACTGTTATGCTAAGTGAGATCGGCCAATCCCAAAAATCCAAAAGCCGAATGGTCTCTCTGATAAATGAATGATGATGCATAATGTGGGGGGGAAAGATGGCAAGAATGGAGGAAAGATAGCTAGCATAGAGGGAAGGGAGGGGTGGGGGCGGGTGGGGGGTAAAATTAATAACAGAGTGTGTGACAGATACCATTGCCCTGTGTACATGCATGAACGCACAGATGGTGTGACTCTACTTTGTGTACAACCAGTGAAACAATAGCTGTACTCCATTTGTGTTCAATGAATCAATAAGTAAATAAAAAAAAAAATTACCATGCAATCTAGCAAACAAACCTGTCAGGATTTTAAATGAGATGGCTTGCAACCTATAGATCAATATCAAATGTATTGACATCATTATAAAATTTAGTTTTCCATTTCATAGTACTGTATCACTTCACTTGTTAATTCCTTCATTTTTCTCATTTCTGAATTTTTCACTTTAGATATTTTATTCATCCTTCATTACTTTTATTTTCAGATGTTTGAAGTTTATGTTACTGTATATGATGTCTCAGATTTTTATTTTGTTAATTTTTGTTCATGTAGAATAAAAACTATCATAAACAATTTACATTAAATGATATAGCTAATTTTGTTTACTACTTTTATTTTTTCAAAAAATCTTTAACATTCACAACTTGATGTATTTTTTTTGTTTGTTTTTAGTGACTTCTGTTCCAATTCTTATGTTTCTGTGGTGTTTTTGTTTGTTTGTTTGTTTGTTTGTTTTCCTGCCTACTGAACAGACCTGGTGCTAAATAGCTTCCAATCTTAAGTTTAATACAGTACTAAATACTACAATTAAGCCCATTGGAGCTTCAGTTAACTTTGTTTTTTTGTTTGGTGGTTATGTGTGCATGTATATGCTTTAATAAAAGATGATTCCTTTATTTCAAAAAAATAAAAAATAAAAAAAATGAAATAAAATGTCTAAACCAATTTAATGCACACACCAACAAAAACAAACAAACAAAAAAAGATATTTTACCCTAGTTCTAAACCTTTCCATTGTTACTTTTCACGACAACTGAAGCAAATAGATAATGGTTTTAGGTTTAGTTATTCTTCCTACACAAGTCCACCAGCTGCTGAAAATACAAAGAGGCAGGAACTTCCTTCCTTTGAAATGAAAGTACAGTGAGTTAGAGTGTGATGCTGTTTCCTAATAATTTTGGTAATACTAGTGTTGATCACAGTATGCTTAATAGAAGTTCATGGTTGAAAAAAGTGTGTAAAAAAAACTGGTAAATGGGAAAAATATGCCTATGAAATAATTAAGATTAAATAACTTGAAGATTAGTAACTTGAAGGGGTCTGGGGATGGAGCTCAGTGGTAGAGTACTCAGTTAAACCCTGGATTCAATTCCCAATACTGCAAAATAATAATCATATGATAATAAATAATGTTGATTTTTAACATTTTAAATAGTCTTTTTACAAAAAATAGAAAGTTAGATTGATTACACTGCTGAACATGCATTTTTATGGATGTGAGACTCAAAATTTTCAATAGGAAAGGTTTGCTTTGTGGGAGGTTAGCATCTTCTCCATGAGCAGCAGCTACAAAATATAATTTTCTAGATAGGAATCACAGGGAAAAGGGCACTTGGCAATTGCCAGTTGTTCTTGGAAATTCATCTGATTTTAAATCATTGCTTTGCCTGACCCTGGGGTGAATGTAGAAGAAAAATAGTATCTGATACAATGATGATAAGCTACCACTTTTCTTTGGTTAGTCTGATGGTGATGCTTATTATTCTCCAACTTCTGAGCTCATCTTATTTATGTTACCACGTTTTGAAAGGCAAATACATCTTTATGTTTGACAATGAAAATAATTCTAAATTATACAGTACAGACTGCTAATTGCTGACCTCATCATCCATTACCTTCATTTATTGCAAGATCCTAATTTTGTTTGCAGTGGCAATGTGCCCAGCTTGAGGTGACATTTCTTAGCTTCCCTGGCAGCTATGTGCCCACATGACTGAATTCTTTCCAATGAGATGTAATAAAAAGCTTAGGTGGGACTGCTGGGAAGGTTCCATGAGAGTGCGGGTGGCCACTTGTCATATATCATGGCTGGAACTTCCGCAGCCATCTTAGAACATGAGGCGCTCTCAGATGTCTCAGTTCCATGGTGGAGCAGAGACAGAAAAGAAGCTTGACTTCCTAGTAACTTATATTCCAGTTCTGAAAGACTGACACTTGATTTCCTTTATGTGAGGGGACAAAAACTTGTCAATAGGCACTATTTTGTTTTCTCTTATGTGTAGGCAAATTTCAAATTACATCTCCTAATTAAAACTATTGTTTTTCTTTCCCTCATTCTACAACCTTCCTAGATTAAATAAGTTACAAAAACATGGCTTTTTATACCAAACCAGAAGAGTATAGTTTATATTTGGAATAGGAAAAACAATAACCTGTGGTTAATGAGAGATTTGAAGAAATAAAGAGCTACACAAATAAATATATAATTACTACTTATGGAAATCCATGAAGTTCTCTCAGCAGGGATTAAGCTCCAAACTATATTTAACCAATATTTAAGGAATTTTAAGGTTTCTGGGTCAATTAAAAAATGTTAGGAATCTCTCATTAGCCATGGAATGAAAAACAGAAATGGATTCCTCTTTTATAATTTCCCAGGATTTAAGTGGATTTTATTATGGTATAAACTTCTCCTTGGCCTCTCAACAGCAAGGGCAACAACAAAAACTAAAGCCTGGGGACTTCGAGGAGGTGATACACCAACAGTTTACTTGAGTTGATTTGAAAGAGGTTAAGTGGAAACCACCTAATGATGGATTTTGTATTTTACATCCCAAGAACAATTTCAGTATTTTCCAAAAGTAGTGCTGGGGATATTCTATAATTTTCTTACCTAATTATAAAATTTTAATGTGAAATACAAAAATACAACAAGAAGAACTCCTCAAAACAACGTTGACTAAACTTGAAAAGCTTCATTGTTTTTCTTCACCTGCAGACATTTTCTTTTCCCTTCCGCAGTTTTTAAAATCTTTTATTTTCAGTTGAAAAAAGGAATTTTGCCTTGACTTGAATTGTGAGGATTTAAAAATTTTTTTTTTTGAGTTTCTAAAACAAGGTTTCTATGCTTCCTAGAAGTTGAAGAAATATTTGTTTTGCATATATGTCTCAGTTATACCTTGAATTGGGATTTTTATAAACTCAGATGACTATCTATCCAATACACTGTTCTTAGACGTGTGAAACTGATCCTGCAGTAATTACTAAAATCCAAAGTTATCATTAAAAAACTAGGGAATTTTGGAAGAAAAACATGCATCCATAAACTAAAATACTTTAGTCAATTTGATTTATGTTTAACCACCATGAAATGGAAATCCTTTGGTGACTGATTAGTCTAGGCCATGATTCTCAAACTTGATGTCATGGCACGTCATGGGATGTCGGCCATAGGCATGTCATGGCACTTATTGTCAAACACAAAGACAATAGTACTGAAGGCACAGAGCACGCTGGGCAAGCACACAAGCCTCCTCACAGGACCCACGGGAACTGTGGCTGCCCTGGCCTGCCCAACCATCCTGCGTCTGGGGGTGGATAGCCTGACACACCTGTACTCCATTTTGCCCATTGCCAGCAGAGTGGCAGCTAGGGTGCTGAGGTCCAGAGTGTCATATTGGGCTGTGAGGATTTCTAAATGTCACTATTACATACTGTTTACAAATATTATGTAAAGATATTAGGATATTTTTTTAAAAACCAGGGACTTAATTTCTATATGTGCAAGTAGGTATTACATATAGTAGTGTTATTTTAGAGTAACTAAAAAAAAATGGTCTGATTTAGCCAATAAGAAGAAACAATTGGATGATCACTTGAATGTCTATCTTATAGAACTACAGATTCATGGAAGCTGGAATCAAGAATGGACTTTAGGAATCATTTTCCTCAAAGCCAGACATGGTGGTGTGCACTTGTAGTTCCAGCAACTCTGGAGACTGAGGCAGGAGACTCACAAGTTTGGGGCCAGCCTCAGCAATTTAGAAAGATTAAAAAAAAAAAAAGAAAAGGCTGGGAATGTAGTTCAATGGTAGAGTGTCTCTGGGTTCAATTCCCAGAACTTCCAAATAAATAAATAAATAAGAAATCATCTTACTCAATTCATTTTAAAACTGAGGAGATTGAAACCAAATAATCCATTAATCCCATTGGCATTCAATTTACACTGCACCAAGATTTCACAAACTTGTTTTAATTTGAGTCTTCCAGTACCCCCAGTAGCACTGTCAATATCCCCATTTTTCAGAGATTGAATCAGATCCCAGAGATGCTCAGATGCTCAGACCCCAAATCCTGTTCCTCAAAGCAGAGAAAGGATTTCACATGTTGTACTTCTCCTCTTTGGGGTGACGAGGATGGAACCCAGAGCTTGTTCATGCTAAGCAAATGCTCCACCAGCCCCCACCTGGAACTCCTTCTCCCTCACATACTGCTCCACCACGATCACATTGGGGACATGCACTCTACTTGATGCCACCCAATTTCCTTCCGTGGATGTTTTCACTAAAACCCTTTCTGTCTCCACTTAAGGGAATGGCTCCAATGCAACAGCTGCCCTTGTGCTGTGGAGAAATGTCTTCTGCCCCCACTACACCCACGTGCCCCAAATCTGTGAAACCTCTAGGACATTCTTGGGAGGATGCAGACCTCCCAATGTTTTAAAAGTAGTGACTCCCAGGAAAGGGCATGCTGACCACGAAGGCAGAGGAGAAAGGCAGGGACGTGGCTGTGTGACCTTGGCTCTCTGGGAGGAAGGTGTCAGGGACCTGCCTGTCCTCTCACCCACAGAACGAAGGACGACTGGAGAGATGGTACCCAACCCTAGGTCCTTTGGTCCCACATTTAAGGAAAGACACTCCTTCCTCAACTCCACTCCATTCCCCGTCTAGTTCCCATCAGTGACTTTCTCAATCTAGAAGGATTAAGACTGGAAAAAATCAGTGTTGTTAGTGACCTACAAATGGGTGGATCCCCTGTCCTGAGCTTTAAATATTTCTTCCTTTTTCTTTTTAATTATGTCTTGTATCCTCTGCTCTGGAGCACAAACATTATTATTTATCCCTACATGGATAGGCTCACAATTCCCACACACTGATGACTTGTTCTCCCTAACAAATAATTAGCAGCACATACATTCTTTCTCCAAGAACTTTGGTGTTCTGGGATACCCTGCTTAAACAAGAAATCTGTGTTTTCAAGTACATGTTTAGGAATCACTGTGCTTGCTTTAAAAATGGGTTAGAAGTGATTATCTTTCCTTTCTCCTTTCCCTTTCTCATTTGATATATTCATTATACCTGATTGAAAAAAATGTCCAAGGTTCCCTCACTAACCCTTCCTCATGAGGGTAAAAACATAATAAGGAGGTTTCAGATAGCACGTTAGTGTAAGCAAGTAAGATGAAGTTGAAAACGTTTCCTTCACTTCCACAGCTTCCATTTTTCTGGTAAAGAAGCTGATAAGTTGGGTGTAGTGTTGTACATCTGTAAACCCAGTGACTGGGGAGGCTGAGGCAGGAGGATCACAAATTCGAGGCCAGCCTCAGCAAGTTAGCGAGATCTTGTCTCAAGATTTTAAAAATAAATAAACAAAAAGGACTGGGTAAGAAGTCGGGAAATACCTTCACCAAGACAGAAAGAGCTTGTGCCCCTGTGCTGGCCATGGAGTCAGCACCTCACCAAAAAAAGCAAGTCTATTGTAGGAGAGGAGATGTGACTGTAGAGGGGTGCTCTGAATTGGGGCTTATGCTCTGTTACTAGTTACTAGTTTCTCATCTCTAAAATATAATAGCTTTGCCAGTCTTCCTGGGAGGCTATTATTATCAAACCACTGAAAATCAGTGGAGCACTTTAACATGAAAATGCCATGCAAACATCAAGTATTCTGGGCTTGCAGAAAATAACCCTGCCATTGAGTAGGAGGAAAAGTGATTTAAGGTCTCTTCGGGTCTCTGTCTTACTTGCTGGCGTGACTGTCATTGTGTTATCGGTGAGATAAACCTGGAGGCCATTCATAGTCCTTCTCTCCACTGATTTCAACACCTTCCCGACTCATCAGATCTGACGGATCATCTCACCTGCTGACTGTGTCATTGGAATGTTTCTCAATTGTGTCCCTCTCCTCGATTCACTTCTTCAATATGATAGTTCATGCTTTCATCAGCTCTTTTCCAAATCATGGTAATAGCCTTTAAGGGTCTTTGTGCCTCCTGTCTGCCTCCCTTTAAATTCTCGTAAGGGCTAGAGGTGCAGATCAGTGGCAGGACTTGTGTCTAGCATCCCAAAGGCCCTGGGTTCAATCCCCAGCCACCAAACCAGGCCAAACCCAACCAAAAATTCCCAAATCATCTTCAACTCATTCAGGGACCAGGGTAGCCTGGAGCCTTCAGTGGTAGCCTACCTGTGCTGTTTCCCTGTTCAAAGCCTCTAGTATTAATACTCTAGTATTAAAATGCCTCCTAAGCTCAAGAATCTACTGATATCTGCCCAACCAATGCCACTTCCACCAAAATGGTTGATCCCTTTTTACTTCCTAAGAAAGGACCCGAAGGAAGCCTCCCTTGACTTCTTCCTGTCACCAGACACCTGCTTCTCTTCCCAGCAATCCTGTGTCCTTCCCTTGGATTCTAGGATACTTTTTGCACATCTCTATCTTTGGATAATCGTTTTCTCTCTAGGGCACTTGTGGAAACCGACAATGGGGGCTTAGTAAATGCTTTTGGAATAAAAGAATGAATGTCTAGATGGTAAATGTTCTGTTTAGATATATGGTTTCTCTCGAAAGTTCATGTGTGAGACAATGCAAGAATGTTCAGAGGTGAAATGATTAGATTTGGAGAGTTGCAACCTAATCGATCAGTGGCCTGATCCATTGATATGAATTAAACCAGGTGGTAACTGTAGGCAGGGTGTAGCTGGAAGAGGCAGGTCACTGGCGTCGTGCCTTTGGGTTTTATATTTAGTCTGTGGTGAGTGGGGCTCTCTCTACTTCCTGACTTCCATGTCTCCACCATGTCCTTCCACCGTAACGTTCTGCCTTACCTTGGTTCCACACCTATGGAGTCAGCCAACCGTGGACTGAAACTCTGACCAAGGGCCCAAATAAACTTTTTTCCTCTAAGTTGTTCTTGTCAGGTCTTTTGGTCATAGAGACGAAAAATCTGACTAAAATAGTAAAATGTCATGTTTTATGGGAATTTCCTCAACCTAAATGTAAAACATCTTAAATGAATTGCCTACATCATCCTTTGATATTTTCAGTCATATTTAAATACCTAGTTAACAACTGTGGAGGACAAGCTCTTTTCATATTTGCATATCATAGCATAATAGGAGAGAATTAGGACATCTAAATGCCTTTTTTTCTAATAGCATGCAATCTTTCATCTTTAAAAGGTTTTCCTTTTTCTCTGAGACTGGATTTTTCTAGAAGATCATTTTCATTGAGTAGACAAAAAAGGAGAAGCAGAAGAAAAAAGAATGAAGAAGTCTGACTTTATTCCCAATCACTCTGAAAGCCATTTCTTAGCTTTTAATTTGCCCTTTCCAAGAACAAAGGCTAAGGTATTTGAATTCAGAAGCAGCCCCTCAGCCTGCCAGCGAGTCGGATGACAGAGAGGTGAGTTTGTGAGCAGTGGGAAGACTTCACTGACAGATGTACTCTGTTGTCTTTTCAAAGACAGCCTGGACACTAGCAGGTACCCAACTGCAAGGCTCAATCAGCTTATCTCACTTTGTTTTGGAAATAAATTAAAGCTTGCAAAAAAGAAAGAAGACCATGGTGTTGGAAGGTTTTGACACAACAGGATTTTCAGCTTTCTCTCATTGTCTTATTTTTGCTCTGTACCTTGTTTCCAAGCCCCTCTCTATAGAAACCACTCCTCGGCACCCCTCCCTCACCTTCTGGATTGGCATCTTCAGAGTTCACTCAACTCCCTGTCCACCTGGGGCAGACCCCAGAATGTGGCATCTTCACAAAGGGGTCCTGACCTTGGTGCATTAGTGCTCTTAACCTAGAAAGTTCAGACCAAATGTGGTCTCTGACTGCAGGCAAAGGGACATGGCTCCTGTGGCACTGTGTAGGAGGACAGGAGTGAGAAGCACCTGCCTATGCAAGAACTCAATGGAAAAAAAAAAGCTATTTTCAAGTTGCATGACATTTCATTTCCAGATGCAGTTCAAAGTTTCCTGAAAAGACACAGCCTTGGAGAAATTTGAAAATCAGAGGGGTACTCAAGAAGCTAAAAGTTAACAATGCTGTCCCCTTATGTTGCACAAAACACTTATTACACAAACTCTTTTCTAACTGTCAGACATTAGCCTCAGTGTCCCTGGACATGCTAGGAGCATGTTGAGCACTTTTGTAGATTGCTTCACCCTTTGTGGCAAAAATAAGAAGAATGTGAACTTTAATATCAGGGAATGGCTTAGCCTTCTTGAATGATTCACATCCTTGGGTACCCCTAAGATGCCCACACCTGTGCTGGGAAGAGCTAAGAATTTCTGCATCTATTTAATATGGCATATTCTTGGAGATCAGAAATGGCTTTTAAAAGAATTACGTGTATTTAATGAGAGTTTAGTTTCTGCCAACAGAAATCCATGTTACATGGCACTAGGTTGATGTTATTAAGAAGAAATGTATGAAACTATTAAACTATTGATACCTTGGGGATGAGAAATGGGTTTTAGACAGGCCACTAGGATTCATTCAACAAACCACTGAGGAGCCCTCTTGGTACCAGAGGCTGTGTGGGATGCCCAGAAATCCAGGTATTTGTACCTGGTTTGCTAGTTAATCTCCTTCCTCCTGCAGAGAAAAACAGAATGCTCTGAAATGCCAGCTCAAGCTCCTTGCTTTCTCAAGAACAGATGTTTCTACAGATGTGCATTGTATGAATCAGAGATATTAATGGGAAAAGATTATGTTTACTGAGCACATAGTATGTGCCAGGACTAGTGCATTAACTGCCCGACAAACCTAGAAGTTAGGACTATCTTCCTATTTTTCAGAAGGAACCAAGGTACAGAGAGACTAAATGGCTTTCCCAAGGTTATACAGCTGGTAGGTGGGGGACGAGCATTGAAGTCAGGCAGTCGAGCATCTGGGTTCTTCACAGGACGCTGCTCTGCCTTGCGGGGGTGGGGGGTCACATTGGGCAGGAAAATGGTTTTCCACAATCTCACCAGACTTCCTGGCAGTTACCACTCTATGTCTTCCTTCTGCGGCTTATGAGTCCAACACATTTTCCTAAAACAATGGAAAACATATCTGCCATGCTGCTTCAAGTGCATAGAAATTAGTGAATCAACATAGAAAGGCCTCCTAGGAAAAGGGAAAAAACCTCAGGAATCTATGCTCTGGGGCTCCGACCTCAGTGACTATATGTTTGTCAAATGATCATCTTAAGATGTGATCCACTTTAGGCTGGGAAAATGTGGGTTAATGGGTTACACCCTACCAGTCCCCCCAACTATATCAACCTACAGTGCAGGGTGTCCTTCTAATCACAGACAACAAACACAAACAGAGGGCTGTAAAGGTGGCCTGAATGTCCTTTGATATGTAGTATTGATGTTAGAACATCAGATAATTTTAATTTAAATTGTAAATGACACACAGGATCACAGAGCTTATAGAGTATAAACAAAATGAATTTCTGTAGCAAGTTTAATGAAGGGGAATTTATTCACATTTTGATGCGTTCCATATTGCTTGAATAAAAACTAGATGACCCTCTTGTGCATGTGAACAGGTATACTTACTGACAACACACAGACAGCTGCTTGTATTCTTTGTACCAAATAGACATTGGGTCGGGGTGTGAGCCAGCAATACCACAAAGCCTAGCGAGACAGTCTTTGTAAGACACCTGGGCATAAACACTGTAAAAACTGTGATGCAGTGCAACTGATCACAGCTTCAAGTGTCTGATGTCGACCATCCAAAGTGAGGTGAGCAAGGTGAGCTGGGTATGGTGGTGTCCAGCTACTTGGGGGACTGAGGCAGGAGGAGCCCAAGTTTAAGAGTGGCCTGGGCAACTTGGTGAAACCCTTTCTCAAAAGAACTCTAGTAGGGATATATAAGTAGGGATATAAGCCTACAGCCTTATTTAGTACAGTGCAATGCTGAGGGGTTACTGGGCTTTTTCCTATCCCTGAGCTACATCCTGTCTCTGATTTTGTTCTGAGGGAATCATTTCTCTCCCTTAGGTATCCCATGTACTTCCAGATTAGCCACACCTCCTTCCCCTATTTCACAGGGCACACTGCCCAGAGTACATTTCACTTCTATTTCACCCAACAAGAGTGACTGTTTCAAAGACTGATAAGTGACCAAAACCATGTCCCTGGGTGTCAGTGAGACTCACTTCAAGGTTTTATTGTTAGAGTTGTAGAGGAAACCAGTGCTCTGTTGTTCATTGACTTAAGGTTGTGAGGATGTGAAGCTAGAGCTGCAGCAGCCACATTGTAACAATGAGGGTCTAATCATGCTTAAACATGGAACTTCACACAGGCAGATCCAAGAGAAACAGAGAAGGAACCAGAACAGTTGACTTCAATTGAGCTCCAGTACAGTCCCAGGGGCAGCATATTCCCTGGAAATATCATTTTGAGCCCAAACGTTCCCTTATTACCAAAGGCAATTTGGGTGGAAATTTTTATTTCATCCAGAAGTGTTCTAGTGTGTGTGTGTGTGTGTGTATGTGTGTGTGTAAAAGCTTCCTACAGTTTTCAATTTTCAACTGGTCCTCAGAGATTGCCTATTTAATTAGCAGCTACTCCTTGCAAGAGTTGCAAGTAAGTAAACCTCAGGGTTTCATGATATATATTTATCACATACACACACACACACACATAAATCAAGTAAAATTTTAGTTTTAAAAACTTCCTTTTGTGGCTGGGCTTGGCAGCACATGCCTGTAATCCCAGACTGGAGAGGAAGATTGAGAGCATCAGACCAGCCTCAGCAATTTAGTGAGGCCCTATGCAATTTAGTGAGACACTCTCTCAAAGTGAAAAAGGCCTGGGAATGTAATTCAGTGATAAATCACTCCTGCGTTCAATTCCCAGCACTAGAAAAACAAAAAAATTTTCCTTTTGTGATTGAAACAATCCATGTGAAGTCTAATATTACGTCATTTTCAATCAACACACTACAGTATAAATAATTTAAAATTTTTTTCACTCAAGTATTAATTATGAATGGCAACTTTTGTGTTTAGGACTACTTAAAAATGCAATATTGTTAAATATGTATGACATCAATTGTATCCATGTAACGCTCATCATAGGCCTGAGAAATTTGTAATCTTGCCAGCCTCTCAAATTGCCTTTGGATACTGCCTTCTCGTCTCATTTCTTAAATCTCAAAAGAATGGTGAGACAAAGTCATTTGTTCATTCATTTGTCAAGGAAATGCTGTCTGTGACAGTTGGAAGGTCATGCTAACTTCACCAATGTTGAAGTTCGAACTGGTAATGAAACTGTCAAAAGTAACAGAAATGTAATATCCCTACTTTCTGAAAAGAATACTTGTTATTAAGTATTATGAAACTTTGATGCCTGGTAAGGTTTTTAGAAATACATCCCTAGTCTTCAGAGGTCTTCAAGTGCACTAAGATTCTTGTTTCTTATGGCATATAAATAATTCTGCTTAATACAGAGTTAATAATAGGTCACACAGAAAAATATTGACCATGCACTATTTGGTGCTCTTAATTAAAGAATTTCTCAAAGAACAATTCAACTCTAAAGATGTCATATTATGTTAAAGACCTTTAAACAATCATTCCTAAATGCTTCCTGAATTTTTCAATTTTCAGCTGGTCCTTGGAGATTGCCTATTCAATTAGCAGCTACTTCCTTCAAGAATTGCAAGGAAGCAAATATCAGGGTTTCAGTAATGTGAAATGTTCCTTAGTAAGCCCTCAGCCTCCCTTAAAGGGAACTTAAAGGGACTCATCAAGCAACTCTTGGTGAGGATTTTCCTAAATCATCTGTAGTTCCCTTCTCATTCCCATTCCACGTCATGGATTTGTTATTATCATAACTGCTAAGAATAAAACTCCCTTAAGCCAGGAAAAATAGTTGACTTTACAAATGAACCTTGCAAATATCTTCTCCCAGTCGTTGTTTGCCTTTTAACTTTGTTTACAGAATTTGGGACTATTCGCAACAACCTTTGATTTTAATATTATAGTAGAGACAGATTGGGGATTTAAAAAATAACCATATTCTTTCCAACTTGTTTGGTTTGGGAATAAATGTCCTGAGGGCTTCAGAGTTAGATTTTACCACTCTCCACCACCCAATGAGGCACTGGCTTCACTAGAGTTATAGATACCAGCAACCAGGACTTTCAATAACTTTTGCACAAAACTGAGCATGCAGAAGAGCACATTAGAGATAGCAAGAGCCACACATGTGTTTGTAATCACGTAGCCAGGCTTGGTTCTAATCCATGATTTTCTTAATACTAGTACGTCCAGAGGAACCAATTTGCACATCTAAATCTTATTTTTGCATTCAAAATTATTCTAATTAACAATAAAGCTAGGATATCTACATGTCAGACAGATAGTTGTTTGCATTTCTTTTCTCTTGCAGTCTTTTAAAATTTTTCTTAGTTCAAAATATATTTAAGGATCAGGCCACGCATTCTCTTCTCTCAGAGGTCAACAAAATACTCCTTTTCTGTCCATTTTTCTAACATTTATTAAAACCAGCAAAGTATTTGCTGTTGTTTTGGAAAAAGAGGGATTAGTGACTTGGTTTTCACAACGTCAGTGGATATATTGTATTCATATTGCTGCCCGAGCGTGTGTGTGTGTGTGTGTGTGTGTGTGTGTGTGTGTGAAAGAGAGGGGGGGGGTGGGGGGGGGTGGGTAGGGTAAGGCGGTACAGAATTGAAGGATACCTCCTTCCATCATATTGAAAAAAAAAGTTTTTTTCTTTTTGGCAGACTAGGGATTAAATGTGGGAAGCTCTACCCTGAGCCACATCCCCAGCCTTTTATATATTTTTTTGAGACAGAATCTCACTAAGTTGCCCAGGCTGGCCTTGAACTTGAGATTCACCTGCTTCAGCTTCCCTAGTAGCTGGGATTTCAGTCATTCACCCTTGTGCCTGGCTGAAATTTTTTCAAAGATTCAATGAAGCTTTAAAGCATTCTCATGCCTGTTCCTTTAGAAGTAATTTTTCCTTGAAAAAAAAAAAAAAAAAAAAAAAATTTCATGGAAAGAAAAAAAATTTGAGGTTCTATGAATGACTTAAAGGAGACAGTCTTGCAATTTAAATACTTATAATACTTATCTAATGAAAAACATGTAAAGGTTTGTTTCTCAGTGTTCCTGAATGGAGACGCAGTGAGTGATTCCTAACCCCTGACTTCTCTAACTTGTTCTTGGAGTCTCAGCAAAGCCAGAAACTCTCCCATCAAAGGCCATACACGCTGGCAGAGAGAGCCTGGTCTTCAGCTAAAGGGCAGTCACTCTGTCACGGACATGGATTCCCAGACCTGGCAGCAGTGATTCGTTCCCAGTAGAGAGGTGGTGATTTCCTCTCTTTCCCAGGGTGGTACTGAGTGGTGGAGACACTACACAAACAGAAGCGAAGAGGAAAAGTTCTTGTTGGTAATTATGGGGAGAGCCAAAGAGAAAGAAAAAGCAGTGATTACGACAAATGGCTACATTTAAAAAATGATTCCAGAATAAAAAAATCCTTCCAAATTGAAATTAAGTTCAGATGTAGAGTTCCCGTGGAGACCTCTCTCAGTCAGAATAAAGTGGATTTTTCAGTTTCTATATATTAATTACTGTGATCACAACTCTAAGGTAGACACATGTATAGGCTAAGGAGAACCTTTGGGGAGCACAATATGGTATGGTTGGATTTTCCTTCCTAAGACAGATCATGTACCCATGAACACCTACGAAGCTGTGAGTCTGTGATATTGGACTGATGTCTGGGAAGAGGCATCATCTGTTCAAACAGGGCATTCTGGTTACTTAAGGAGGGGAAAAAGGATGAAATCTATTAAGAACCTCTGAAAACAATTTTAGGCAGTTATTTTATTTTGATTGTGATTCCATCAATGTGAGAAATTAAGGCAGAACAGATTAATTATAAAATAATAAACAAGTTTTAGCTTCCTGGGAAATTTTCTCATTTGTAACAAGTGGTGGTGATCATACTGAATCCTCTTTATGACTCATTTTGCAAGGAATCCTTACGAATAGCAGACAGTCTTCTCTATGGTGCATTATGTAGAAGATTCTGCATGGACTCTGACTTTGTCCACCAACAGGTATTCAAAATATATTTATTAAATTAATGAATAAATATGGAGAGTACTATACGTGTCTACTCTTTGTTTGCTCGAAGTCCCTAATGATTGTCTTACTAAGCCTGACCCTCAGTGACAAACCCTCCACTTGTCACAGCAGGTAAGAGAACAACTGAAGTTGGAAATCCAGCAAGACTCCTCAAACTCTAGCTTTCTTTGGACAGATGCAGGAGCTGGTTGCCTGCGGCAATGATAACTGATTGAGTTTACAGCATTTATTTCATCTATTGATTTTTTTCCCTGAAGCAGAAAAATCATCACAAACCATGAAAGAGCACCATAAATGACCTACAAGTGTGGTATCCAGCCTCCAATGAAGTCTCCAACGATTCTTGCCTCTTTTATTCACATCATTGTGTGGTTCCCTCCCACACCAAAGTTGCTGACCCATGTAATCACTGGATATTGCAGAAATGATGGGCAGTGACTTCAGGGGCTAGGTCCTAGGAAAGTTTGTACCTTCTGTCTTATTCTCTTGGATCACTTGCTCCAGGGTATGACAGCAGTCATATGGTGAAGATACTCGGTCCCTGAAGAACTTCACATACACAGCAAGGAACTGAGGTCTCTTATCACCAGCCAGTGGTAACTCACTAGCCATATGAGTGAGCCATCTGGAAGAGGATCGTCCTACTCAACCAAGCAATGCCTCGGATGACTACAGGCCTGGTCAGTCTTGGACCATGACTTCATCAAAGACCCTGAACTAGGATCATCCAGCTAAGCTGTTCTCAAATTCCTGACTTGTAGAAACCATGTGAGTTAATCTATGTTTATTATTGTCACTTGTACCTTAGGGTCATTTTATTTTATTTATTTTTTAGTTGTAGATGGACACCATACCTTTTTTTTTTATTTATTTTTATGTAGTGCTGAGGATGGAACTCAGTGCCTCACATGTGCTAGGCAAGAGCTCTACCACTGAGCTACAACCCCAGACCCTTAGGGTTATTTTAAATGAAACAATAGATAATTGATATATTAAGTTTCTGGAAAAGATAAATTTTATGAATGACTGAAATTACCTTTTTTAGTTAGTGTTATAGTGTGTACTGTTGATAATTCATGAGAATAGAGTAGAAGTGTCCTGAAATTTAGCATTTATCAGTGATAGTCCAAAGGAATTTTCTAATGACTCTTTCAGAAGCTCCTTGCCTCCTTTCACATATCCAAGCACTCATTCACCCACCAGCACAGTGGTTTATAATAAGCCTGGCTCTGGGGTCTGACAAGCTGGGTTCTGATGTGGGCTCTGTCACATGCCATCAGTGAGACCATGGACAGATTAAATTTTCTGGATCTCAGTTTCTTTGTTCATCAAGTGAGGGTAATAGTACCTACCTCATGGATTTTGTAAGTTTCAAATAATCTAATATATGCAAAGTGCTCAGGAGAATAGCTGACACATAGAACGTTCCCATTCTGTATTATTTTTATCGCTATTTTCACATCTAAAGATTTTAACTCTGTCATAATTCCTTCCTTTTCTATGATCCACGAATTCATGTGCCCTTCACCTGGTCAATGCAAAGATTTTCCAACTTGACTTTGAAACTTGAAACAGACAAGGAAGAACTATCAGAGAGTTCACTGTTGCTCCTCAGCTGTCTGTTCTCACCCCCAGTTTTACCAGCTGTGATTATGTCTCTTGAGGACTGACAGTGGCCACACCATGTTCGTCTTCCTTCACCCTCATAACTAAGTGCCACCCTATCTCAGGATACATGGCCATGACTCTTTTAAGACTCTAATCCAAATGTTAGATTTTTTCAGAAGTGAAACTTTAGATAACCAAGTGTTCCAGTTTTTTTGGTCACAGTTTTTAGTTGTATATAATTAAAGAAAATCACTGTGATGGTGCACCCCTCTAATCCCAGTGACTGGGAGACTGAGGTAGGGGGATGGCAACTTAGTGAGACCCTGTGTCAACATTTAAAAAAAAAGAAAAGTCTGGGGATGTAGCTCAGTTGGTAGAGTGCCCCTGGGTTCAATTCCCAATACCACAGAAATATTAATCATTATTATAATAATTAAAGAAAGACAAGTTTTGTAGGAGTTGTCTTAATTTCAAAGCTCATTATCGAGTCAATAAATCTTTGGAGAATTTGCCTTAACTTTTTCACTTTCGTCTTATGAGAGAAGAAATCAGAATTCATTGATTTCTACTAGATTTTCCATTCCTAGTTCTTTTTGGATAGTGGGAGAATTATGAACTCCCAACCATCCCTCCAGCTGTCCCATGTCTCCGGAATTGCTGAGTTAGGGTTTGGTGTTTGGGAATATTAGCATATTCATGCTCTCTGTGCTCTCTTTGGACTCAGTGGTGGGGAAATGGAAGAGCGAAACAGCAGGTGGTTTCATCAAAATCTCCCTGAAACCCTGATCTCCTCATTCTTAAGGTCAGGAGGCAATGTGCCGAAGGTCATGTGGGGGCAAAGGGCAAGAAGACTGAAAAGGATTAGAGGAAGATAAAGACTGTGGGCATAAAAGAGCTCCTGGGAAAGCAAGAAACTGGCTGGATGTATCACATTTTTATTATTTAACTTTAAAAAAAACTTTATCCTTTCAAAGTCAGCCTTCCTTTGGTTGGATGCATTGTGCTGGGGGAGGGGAGAGGACAATATTTAATCAAAATCTACAAATTCCCTCCCTCATTTTCTCCATCCTCCTTTATAGCACTTAGTGACACACGTAGAATTGTTATTTGAGCATCGTTTTTTATCATCCATTTTCCCTCAAATTCTAAATTCGAAATAAAAAGAAACACACACACACAAGCATGGCACACACACACGCACACACAGGTGTCCACACCAACTCCGTAGAAACCACACAATGAAAATCTCAATTTGTTTCTAAGCATTTAAATCTGTGTGGATAGTGGTTGTTTATTTTTTCATTTAATCTACCTGTCTACCCTTCTGCCTATCCTTTATTTACTGAGGAACATGTGGAGAAATACCTCCGGTGGAGACACCTGCAATTCTGATTTTTGCTTAACTGGTATTTTAAGTAAACCAAAGCCCTGTGCTTGCCTAGTCCCTAAGCTGCCCAGCAATCCCCTGCTGACACCAGCCAGCCAAAGCATCTGGAATGAAGTTTTCTTCCTTTCGGCAAAGCCTTTGTGCTTTCTGACCTCTGGTTCTTTCCTCAGGCTCACTGGGTCATTCACCTTTTCGTTTCACTTGCCCCCAATGACATGGCTGTTGTGTGGCTTTTGTATTATTTTGGTTTTTACTATAAGACTTTCTATGGAACAATCTCCTCACTAGAGGTTTTTTTTCCCTGTTATTTTCTCTTTGCAACTTTTCTGTTTCTACACAATTTACAGATTGACAATGTGATTATAAACAGTTCAAATAAAGCTCAGAATGCAAAACTACTTTTACCTTTGCGATGTTGTCCTGAGCAGTACTTATATACCTACCTGCCTGAAATGTCATCCTCCGCAAAGCCAGAAAAAGTAGTCAGAAAACCGGAAGGCCGTTCTCAAGGGCCTGAAGCTACTAGCCCAAGACAAACAAGAACTGTTCACGCTGACATTTTACTATTTGTATTTCTCGAGTGCTTGAAGTACTTTGGATTAGTCTTCTCCTTCAGACATTTACAAGAGGCTATTATTAATTTTTAAATTTTCTTTCTATTTTTGGGGGGTGGGGTAGGGAAGAAGAGGGAAGAGGCCATAAGTTAATCCTGCAACTTGAGTGAAATTCAAGTGGCCTCTCTATGGGCTAGCAGAGACAAATAATTTGAGATAGAAGCATTTTAAAACACAAAAAGTTAATCATTCAAGCAGATGGACTAATGAAATAAAATTTTAAGAAAAGATAGGTTGATCTTGGGGAATGAAAGTCCATGACTTCATTTTTAGAGGTGAGGTCTTGCTATGCTGAGCAGGCTGACCTGGAACCTGTGATCCTTCTGCGTCAGCCTCCCAAGCGTCTGGGATTACAAGCCTGCACAAGTGTGTCTACCTCAAAGTCCAAACATTTAAATTCTCCTTTGCATGGAAACAGTCAACAGCCTTGGGAGGAAGTCCTTTGTCTTAAGTAGGAGCTGAAGAGGAGTTTTCTCCCTGGACACTGTACTTTTGAACACAGCACCTTGGAGAAGGATTTTGTTGCACTCAAAGCACTGGTTAGTGAGAGGGTTATTGGGTCAAACTTCACTGTCCTAAGTGTCCCTAACCTGGCAGGAGCAGGCAGAAGCCATGTACTTGGCTAGGTAACAATTTGTACTTCCAAACTTTTCTGGACTGGGGGAGATCTCGTAAATCTTCGCATTAATTTCTAATCATTGTTTGGAAGTGTATTATATTCTTCTTCTTTTTTTTTCTTTTGTACTGGGGATTGAACCTGGGGTGCTTTGCCACTAAGCTACATCTCCAGCCCTTTTTTATTTTATTTTGAGACAGGGTCTTGCTAAATTGCTTAGGCCCTCACTAAGTTGCTGAGGCTGGCCTCAAACTTATGATCTACCTGTTTCAGCTTCTGAAGTCACTGGGATTACAGGCATGCATCACTGGGCCCAGGAAGTATATTATATTCTTACAAATAATTGAGTTAGGGTTATCCTGCTCTGGAGAGCTTCAAGAAATTTTTAGCAAGTGCTGAAAACTCTTTATCATCACTTCCTCATCCTCCACCAAAGGTGCACAGTCCCTAGCAATCACACAAACACCTTCCATGCCTGTCATTACAGCTTCAGCTCATACAGTGGTAGTATTGTGGTCATCTTAGAGCATAAGCTCCCTGAGACCAGAGCCTGTGGGACACAGCCTATATTATCCGCTCCCAGTGTCAGAACAGCATCTTGCACAGATAAACCATGCAGTGATATTTATTGAATAAATAAATGAGATTTGCCATGTAAGGTGAAGTCCACAATCTACTTTGCATAGTATCAGGTACCTGGGAAGTGATTTTTATAATATTGCTATTTATAGTAAAGTACAAAAGCAAGATGATAATTCATTAAAATCTTCTACTTTATGTCTTATTTGAATATTTCTTTCTCCCCCAACAGCCTTCTGAGAAAAGGGCAAGGGAGAAGGTTTTCTCTGGTTTACTGATTTTTAAAATGAGCCACCAGCCGTCATCCTGGCCTCTGCCCACCACAGGTGAAGACATAACTCATAAACATGGAAAGCAAAATTACTCCAGGGAAATTCTACCCAGTCACCTTTCTCTATTCCACTCTAAAAGAAAATAGGATTCATTTCCACTATGAAATTGAACTTACAAGACTTAGTCCCATTGAGCACTTCCTGGGTATCTGTGGGCAGTAACTGATACAGAGCCTGCCCAAGGTGCTGTTCCTGATTTCCAGGCAATTTAAAAAAACTATTTCTCTGGCATCAAGAATGGAATACAGTACAGCGGTAAAAATATAAAAATTCGATCACCTCCTATGAGCTGTCACCAGGATAAATACCATGAATTACTTTTGTGGTCATAAAATCTGCACAGGTATCATTGAAATAGGTTTACTTCTGAATGCTCTTTTGTCAAAGCAAGGAGAAGATGCAAAGCCGTAAAAGGGTAATAAAGCTACCATTATACATATAAAGCATCTCTATCTACCATCCTTCAGAGAGTTTAGTTTTTTCCCAGGGAAGATATTTGGTTTATTATTGCCATAAAAAAAGCCTGGACCATCTATGCTTAAATTGGATTCCTTCTGTGCTGTGATTGGGTATCTTTCTAAGGATTTTCTTGTTTATTTCACTGTAAAACAAGAAGAGTAAGTTATTGGGCATCTTGATTGCTCCTGGTTAGAGAAGGGAAAAGACTCTCATTTTGGCAAACTCTGCACACAATGATTCATCCAGGTTTGTATGTAACTATACCACATTTTAAGAAGGTAACTTTAGAAAATTGAATGCCAATTTGGGTGTATCTATTGATTCAGTATCATGCTAAAAATCTTTTTTAATGTCTGCCAGCCTGCCTGCCTTCTTCCCTTCCTTGATCCCTTTAGTCCTATCTCATCTCTCTCTTCCTAGGCTCTCCTCCTTAAATCTATTACTGATCTGACTTCTCATCTTATAAAAAAAAAATCAACATCTGTTATCAGACAACATAGTCTACTACTTCCATAGTTACTGACTGACCCGGCGATATTGCCTTTCATTTTTAAGTTATTTTAGTTCCTCCTTCACTTTCCTTCCAAGATTACATGTCTGAATTTGTGGAGATTTCTAACATTCATGGATGGGAACTCACCAGCACCATTGCTGAACACCTCTCTACCCTAGTGCTTTAGTCAGCTTTTTCTCTGCTGTGACTAAAAGATCTGACCAGAACAATTTTAGGGGAGCAAAATGTATTTGAGGGCAAATGGTTTCGGAGGTCTCAGTCCATAGTCTGCAGGCTCCATTTCTTGGGGCTTGAGGTTAGGTAGAACATCATGGTGGAAGAATGTGGCAGAGGAAAGCAGCTCACATGATGATCAGAGAGAGAGAGAGAGAGAGAGAGAGAGAGAGAGAGAGAGAGAGACGGACCCACTCACCAGACAAAATATATACCCTAAAGGCACATCTTCAGGGACCCACCTCCTCCAGCCACACCCTACTTGCCTTCAGTTGCCATTCAGCTAATCCCATCAGGAGATTAATTCATGGATTGGGTTAAGACTCTCATAACCCAATCATTTCTCCTCCAAACATTCTTGCACTGTCTCACACAACTCACATATAAACCATAACACCTAACTATTTTCTGGCCCAATCTAGGCAATCCTGGTTCCTTTCAGTACTGGTAACTGCTCTCCTTCTCAACTCAATTTCATGCATCCTTTTTTTCTGATCATTACTCTCAGGAGCCAACTCCAATTTTTTGACATTGCAGGTCCCTCCAGTCCTTTGACCCTACCACTATTACCAGCCCTCATTCTCTTGAGATCACTCCCCTCCTTATCAGGTTGAATTCCATCGTCAGTCATCACAATCAGATCTTTGCAAAGACTCTCTAACTTCTCCCTGCCTAGTCCATATCTGCACCTGTGCAATTCTGCATGCCTGGAGAAAAACACAAAGTCACCTTGAAAGGTCTCAGATTACATTAAGTTCCACGAACCTTGAGGAGGTCCCTAATGCTTCTAGGAAACCAGGCAACCATAGTTCATTTCTCCAGTGCATTTGGAGGTCTAACACATAACTTGAACTAGAGTTCTGAAATTACTGAGCTCCTTAATATTAATATTAATATTTTTCACCTACCACATCTGATTGATCAGGAAATAATATCGACTGTATTATCAAAAATAGTTAGCATCTATCTTTGTGACTTTCATTGCTATTCCCAAATCTGAACAATTCTTATCTTCTTCAACAACCTCATAATATTTTCACCTTTGCCCATCTACCATCTACTCTCAACATGACTGAGAAAGTTCCTTGATCACTATGCCTTTGAAAATCCTGCAATGGCTTCCTTGTCATCCAGACACATGGCCCAAATCCTTCCCTTCCTGTGGCCCACAGGTTCCATGCTGAGCCATTGTGACTTGTGTGATCTCATTTCCTACCACTCCTCTGTGTGCTCCCTCCCCTCTGTCATGATGGTCTCCTATGATTCCTTATCTAAGTGTATGTCCACCTGGGGCCTCTGACCTACTGCTCTGCCTGTCATGCTCCTCTTTAATACAACTCGCTGCTGCTTCCCCACTCCCTTCAGGTTTCTGCTCAACTCTTACCATCTAGATGAGCATTCCTCTGTGAGTCCTCTTTAACACTTCAACCTACCCTAATGTCAAATTTTGCTCTACTTTTATTTCATAGTACTCACTACTTTCTCATAGACTCTATGTATTTAATCTATGTATTTTGATCTTGCTACTGAAATGTAAGACCCACAGAATTCTGGATCTCTAAGTACTTTGCTCACTGAGTATCTTAAATTCCCAGAACGGGGCTTGGCATGTGCAATAGTTTGGATCTTAAATGTTCCCCAAAGGCGCAGTGTTGGAGGATTGTCACCAGGCTGTGGGACTATTGGGAGCTGATGGGACTTTAGGAGGTGGAACCTAATGAAAGGAAGTTAGGTTATTTGGGGTGTGCCCTTAAATAGGATATTAGGGCCCTGTCTGCTTCCTGTCTCTCTTTCACTTCCTGGCCCTCATGAGGTGAACAACCTCCTCTGCTACATATTCCTGCCCAAAGCAACAAGCCCAAAGCAATAGGGTAAAATGATTGAAACCGTAAGCCAAAATATACCTTTTCCTTTATTAAGTTTATTTTTCTCAGGTATTTTATCACAATGATGGAAAACTAACACACTCAGTCTGTAACAACACTCAATGAATATTGGCTGAAGTGATGAATGCATAAGCAAAGGAAAAAACAGGGAACAATGAATTAACTTGGTTTCTCTGAGCTAACTTGAGAACCCTTTTCTTGAGACTTCAAAAGAAATTCTTTCCCCAAAGTGCTTCACCTGACACTAGAGCCTCTATGATTGAGTCTGTCTGGTTTCTCAATTAGAATGAATTCCAAGTGACTGAGAAATTCTCCCCCACATCATACTGAAGGGAGGTGTTACTGTGTCTCAGCCTCTAGTAATGATCATGCACACTCTGGGGACCTTACACGAAGAGCTTTTTGAAAGACAGAACTAGGTGAGTGGCCTCATTATGGGGTCTGATATAAAATCAAAACTCAGAGCAGGTTCACCTAAAAGCTTGGCCAAGTTTCATATGTGCCTGGCTTGCCCTGAAAGAGAACCCAGGCCGATAGATCATTTCAAATGGAAAGTATGCAAAATTCAGTGGCTTCATGTGGTTTTAACCCTAAACTAGGTGGAACCTGAGGCTTTGGCGAAGGTTGGCTTTAAATTCTTAACCGTGGAATGTAAACCAAGTGGGGGGAATGTTGGGAAAAAAGCAAAGTGAAACAAAACCCTTAGTTTTAAACAGTTTTGGAACCGTGGATTTAAATCTCTGCCCTTTAAATGCCATTTCACTCAGACTTAAAACAAGTACAATCATTATTTTGAAAAATTTCCTGCATCCGGTTTTTTGTTCATCTCTTTCACAATTTCAGGGGTCCTTGATGCACACGTGGAGGTTAAATGATTATTTCCACCTGGCAGGTTGTGCAATCAAAGAACAAAGATGAAAAGGTAACTTGCTGAAGGTAACAGAAGAATGAACCAACAGAGAGGACACCTCGCTCATGGTGAACCTCCTCAGCCTGAAATACTGCTGCTTTCCAGGGAAAGGGGCCAGAAATACAGTCCAAAAGGAACACAAAAGAATTTTAAGCATCCTGTGCATCAAAGGAGATTAAGTATTACAAGACTGTGGAAGGGATAATAACAACATTGTGTGAACCCTGAACTGACCTACGTGGTGGGTAATGCGGGGTGTGCGTGAATGGAATACTTCTGAATTTTAGGGAACTTTAAATAATGAAGTAAAGATGCCCTAATTAGAGATGTATCCATCCCAGAGATTTTAAGCATTATGATTTTTTAAGAGACTTCCATAGACCCTACATTCTTCCAGATTCAGCTACTTCTTATACGAAACTTCTGGTATGGGTGTTACATTAAGACTCTAAAGGGAACTCTTTAACACGTACATGCAGGACTTCCTTCCCAATTTCTGCAGTTTAGAGCAATCTGACTATAATTCTTATTTTGTAAGTTGACTTTCTGATCATAGGAAGATAGCTAGATAGGCCAACTCAATTTAAATGAAAAGCTATCATCGTCCTTTGGAAGATTAAACGACACTAAAATATGGAAGTTTATAATCCTGCTATATGCTTAGAGAAATCCCTGAAGGTTGATACTGTATTTGCCAACTTCATGGGCTGAATGCTAAGAACAGTTTCTACCACTTTAGTTCTATAACAAGTTGTCATTACTGTCCTATAGTGCCTGAAAACATGTGATCTTTGCTTCTGGATACAATCTTAGAGCTGTAAAGAATGTTAAGCATAGAATTAGTCCAACCCTAGCACTAATCGCTAGCTTATGTGCATTCGATTGTGTATTAGATCTCTCTGTTGCTTAAAAGGGCATGTTACAGAAGCACTTTGGTATTTACATCAATGTCTCAACTAAACATAGACACCCTAAACATTGTGACTTGCTTTAACAACAATAGCAGTAATTCATTCAATGATATATAATTATTATATTTAATAGATAAATGTATAATATGTTGATTATAGTTGTATGTATATAGTTAATATATATAATTATCTATTATGTTTATATATTTAGTATATTTGTTATAACTGCTATGTTCCTAACTTCTTATTAGGCATTGGAAATAGAGGTGAATGAAGCCCTGTCACTGCCGTGGAGGGTGTCACTGATAAGTGGGGAGGAAAAAATAAAAGAAACGAAGCTTGAAATCAAATCTGATGGGACTTGAACCTGCAGTCATGATGCCACTGATATCAGACTGCTCAGAGTACATGTGAAGCAGCTGTCTCAGACGCTGGGCAGGCTGTGATCTCTGAGGGAAGGACGTAAGTGAGCGGCTGCTCCTGGAGGTGCCTGCTGGACACGGGCACAGAGAGAAGAACTTGGGCAAAGTGGAGGAGAGAGTGCTCTTTGGGGAAGGGAATTGGAATCTATGGCTCCACTTACCCGACGTTTGCATACATACCCAAGCCCTCAACACCTCCATCTACTGAACTTCCTGCATCAAGGCTCCAGCACTCACTTTGCCTGTCCTTCTACCTGACTCTTCAAGGCTCCATGGAAACCCCATTCTCCTTTCCCTACCTTGAGTCTTTTCATCTCCTTAAAACCCTTGCTCCCTGGTTCCTTCATCCTTCTACTCTTTCTTTAGTGTACCAGGGACTTGACAGCTCTTGGCATGCCTATGTTCTTGATGATAATGAAAGAGAAGTGGGAAAACTAAAATATCCCAAGTTGCTTGTTTTAAGATCCTTTGACAACATATGAGATGCAATCAGAACTTTGAATCTTATATATAAAATGCCTTTTTCTGTTTTCATGCCTGTGATCTCAATGACTTGAGAGGCTGAGGCAGGAGGATTTGCAAGTTTGAGACTATCCTCAGCAAATTTGGTGAGACCCTGTAGCTCAGAGGAAGAGCACCCCTGGGTTTGATCCCTAGTACCAAATAGTAAAATAAAATGATAAAAAAATATTTTTCAAAATTAAAAAATACAAGGAGAATTAGTACTCTTCATTGTGTGAAAAAAAATCTCCAAAAAACTTACAAAAGTAAGTTTTCTTCATGAGACTCCTTTCATAATTTTCTTTCTTTTTTGGTACAGGGAATTAAATCCAGGGCACTTAACCAGTGAGCCACATCCCTAGCCCTTTTTATTTTTTATTTTGAGACAGGGTCTTACTAAATTGCTTTGAGCCTCACTAAGTTGCTGAGGCTGGCCTCAAACTTACGATCCTCCTGCCTCAACCTCTGAATCGCTGGGATTACAAGCGAGTGCCACCACACCCAACTCCTTTCATAATTTTCTGAAGCTATTTTTCCCCTCTCTTTTCAACAAGGGAAAATTAATAGTACAAATTGAAGAGGAGCATGCTGTTCAGTTGTCAACCTGGAGCTCTAATATCACATCATTTAGGCAGCATAGCAATGTAGCTCCAAAAAATTATGAAATGTAAATAATTTGCAAATAAAATATTAAGAAGTATTTGGATGACACTCATCATTAAGCATCTATCCAAACCCATAGAACAACACCAAGAGTGAGCCCTAATGTAAATCATAGACTCTGGGTGACAATGGTGTAACAACGAAAGTTCTTCAATACTTCACAAATAACAGATGTAACAGGTGGACCCTCTGGTGGGGGATGCTGGTAATGGGGGAGGCTGTGCATGTGGGGGGAGCGGGGAGTGGGGACATGGGGATATCTTGACCTTCCTCTCAGTTTTGCTGTGAAGCTGCAATTGCTTTTAAAAAAATAGTCTTAAAAAATGTTTGATGAATCAGACCCATTTTATTCCTTTGTGGCTCTCAGCATCCAGCTCTGTGAGGCTGAACTAAGGGAGAGGATGGACCAGAGAGTATGTGCCTCATCTGCTTGAAGATCAGAATCTGGGTCCAGCATCCTAAAAGCCTCATTAAGAGGATCTTTTCAGAGGACTTTAGTGATTGCCAGTTTTTATTTGCTAATATTTGTTAAATCATAGTTGGATGGGGGGAGTTGAATGAATGATCAAATAAATGTAAAGGAAAGTCAGAAATTAGAAAGCTAAAAATTGGTTTAAAAAAGATTCTCCATCTGTACATATACTGATGATAATATTCCCAAAGTACTTCCCTATTCATGCTTCATTTGACTTCCTCAGCAACTGTTGCAGGTGTATGCATGAGTATTTTAAGTGTGTAAAGGTAAGGTATATTCATTGATTGTTTGGGAGGCACATGCATATGTCCTACTCTTTTCTAGCACCAGTTTGCATAGGACGGGGGCTGTGACCTGAGACTGGCTCCTTCAGAGGTCCTACGTTATTGTCTACTCTGTCTATCACTGGAATTCCAAATTTCCTCTTGTAATAATAAAAGTTCCTGAGCATAAAGCACCTTTCTACATGGTGTTAGGCATTGTCTAAGCCCTTATGAACATTTGAAACCATCTAACCTCAACACAGATGAATGAAATTGACTATCACTGGTCCCCACTTCTCAGATAAGGACACTGAGGCACAGAGAAATGAAGTCACAGTTAAAAAATGGCACAGCAGGGATTCGAACCCAGGTAGTTTGGCTCCCAAATCTATGATCCTAGCCTTTGTACCATACTTCTCTCAGGGTCACTACAAATTGGGGAAAAAAAAAATTCTATTTTAAGAAGATCAGACCACCTTTGCGGGTGGTAATTTTTTTTTTTTTACTTTTTTTTATTTCTATCGTTTATATTTAGTCATACATGACAGTATTTTTCCACATTTTTTTGTACACAAATGGGGTACAACTTTTCATTTCCATGGTTGTACACAATGTAGATTCACAGGATTCATGTAATCTTACATGTACATAGAGTAATACTGTCTGTCTCAGTCTACTATTTCCTTCTCCCACCCTCTCCCGTCCCATCTACACCATCCAAAGTTGCAGGTGGTAACTCCTGCATGCTTCCCAAAGACTTCCTGAGGTAGGAAAAGCTCTTTCTTACATCACTCTAACATACATCATTGTCTATATTTTCAGACAGCCACTAAAGCCAATATAGCTTAACCTAGTTAGACAGAGGTCTTATTGCCCCATGAATCCGGGAGAACAAAACCCCAAAGTTTTGAGAGTCAGAATTATTGTCTGTCACCTTTAGGGGTAAGCTGTCACTAGATAGCTATTCATACATGTATACACAAGTCCTACCATACAAATTCTGTCTTAGTATTTCCACAACCAAAAAGAAAGTTCTTTAAACTAGGAGGACTTCTAAATAAAAAATGTAAACTACATTCCTCTCCTTTCACCCTGAAGACATTTCAGCTCTTATAAACTACTAAGCTGATACTGTCTATGACATGTTTGAAAGAAGTTCCTCTATAAATCAATGTTTGGGAGGGTAAAAGGGAACAAGAAAATTGAATATTTTCAGTGAATTGAATTCTTTCAGTGCCCTGAGAGAAAGGCACTCTTGTGACAGGCATTGACAGTGAGCAGAGGGATGTCACATTCTATCCCTGGCCTCTGCCTGGGGATCCAGATGATGGCGATTTCTCAACCATTTTAGTGCATGACAGAAGCCAATCAACAAAATGTTAAAAGCAATAACACCCATCTCCTGGGAAATTGCCTTATACATCTTTCTAATTGCAAAGATGGTTTGGAGTCAACCCTGACCTGAATTCCAACAAGTACCACTGTATATGACAATACATACAATTTTTTTTTTACTTCTGTTTTAAAGGCTTAAGTCAGTAAAGATTATCCATTCTATTTTATTTTATGTTATTCTAGTGTTTTTGCTGCAGTGAATATCTAGTTATAATCCTAGCTATTCTATCATCTTCCTACTTTGCAAAACATTTTTGAATTTTTGCCAAGCTTCAAACAACACAACACACACACACACACACGCACACACACACACACACACACTGGGGTTAGTTTACTGGCAGAGAAAGATATAAAACTAAAAGAATAATGAGGGAGAAATAGGTGCTGGGAATAACACAGGATGATGGGAACTAAAGATTACCACACATTACCTTAGCCTTTTAATATTACAACAAGAACAATAGGTTATTTTAGAGCGGCTTCCTACATCTGCTTCCCCCTAAAGTGCTTTATACTTACAACATCCCAGGGAGGGAGCAGGGGACAAGTACATTTTAATTTTATACAGAGTTACAGAATAAATAAAATGCCTAAAACCAGATCCGACATCTTGATTCTTAGTTCAGTGATCTTTGGAGAATTATGTGACTTGTATTATGGCACATTCAGCATCAGGAGAGACACTCCAACCATCTATAGCCCTTTCAGCCCAACACTGACTGCTCCAGTCCAGCTGAGCCATGTCCTGTGGCCACTGTGCAACGCTGAGCTTATCACACCTGTATACCTACCTGACTGGACTGGACTACCATGAATTTGTAGGATGCAGATGGAGTTAATCTCTTAGGATAGTCATACTTTATGTAATAAATAAATGAATACATTTTTAATGTAGAAAATGTATCAAATCTTTTTTGGTAAAGAAAGGTAACAACAAATAATTTTAAAATTCATTTTATGGTGCATTCTGTCATAAGAAGCCACGACTAACTTACTTGCTTTGTAAACAACAGATTTTCTTAAAATAACACCTGATTTTTTTTGGGGGGGGGGAACCAGGGATTGAACTCAGGGCCACTTGGCCACTGAGCCACATCCCCAGCCCTATTTTGTATTTTTTATTTAGAGACAGGGTCTCACTGAGTTGCTTAGGGCCTCGCTAAGTTGCTGAGGCTGGCTTTGAACTCGCGATCCTCCTGATTCAGCCTCCCAAATCGCTTGGATTACAGACGTGTGCCACCACGCCCGGCTAACACCTGAATTTTGATACTGATGAGCAGTGACTATAGATAAAGGACTTGGATGTCTTTAAAGGTTACTAAAAATAAATAGAAAAGAAAATAATTAGTGTCTTGAAAATTTGGGAGCTTCTGATAGTGCTGATTTTTCCAACAAATTTGTTTGGAAATATTTTGGTTATTTTTGAAAATTTTAGAGTGCTGGGGAATGAGCCCAGGGCTTTATGCATGCTAGACAGGTGTTCTACCTGAGTTATATCCTCAGTCTTTTTGAGACAGGTTCTCAATAAATTGCCCAGGCTGGCCTTGAACTTCAGATTCTCCTGCCTGAACCTCCTGAGTTGCTGGGATTAAAGACATGTACCACCACACCTAGCTATTTTAGTTATTTTTAACTTCTAAATAATTATTATATCTCAAATATCCTTTAACAAAATTACCTTTTATTTAAAAATAAGTGTAGCAGAAATCACTGGTTTACTTTAGAATTTGAAAAAGAAAAAAAATGCCTCTTTTCATTTTGATAGCCATATCCAAAGCCATTTTCAAACAGCTTTGTCCCACCATATACTTCACGAATTCTCCTACATCCTAGATTCTAATTCAAGGTTGCCTAAGAATTTGAGAGCAAAAGGATTAGATGGATATGAATTCCCACTGTAATCCAATTTAATTTTTAGATTTGCATGTCATCTATGAAGGAGATTCTGACTCTGAATATACATACACCTGAAGCTCAGAGGGTTATCAAAAATGAACACTCCCTGCAAATTCTCGGGGTTATAGATAACGATTTTAGCCTGCATACACTGTTTCAGTTCTACTATTATACACACACTGAGGAAAAAAAAAACAAAAAACCAGGCTGAGGATGTAGCTTAGTGGTAAAGCAGCTGGCCTGTATGCACAAGGCCCTGAGTTTGATCCCCAGTACTGACCAAAAAAAAAAAAAAAAAAAAAAAAAGCTTATTTCCTTTTAGCTCTATTAAAGGCAATGACACAATCTTAATAACAGGATTTGACCTTCCCACCTAATTAGTCCAGGGATGACTTCTTCGAAAGTCTAACCTTCATTTATAATTATGATGCACTCTTGTGAAATCTAAGCAGATGAATGAGGTCAAATTAGGACACCATTGAGAGAAGAAACCTGAAATTGAATGCATTTGCCACAGGAACTAGGAATGCAAGATCAAATGCTTCTTTTGAAAGCAGAATTAATCAACCCCATAAATGCTCTAGCATGGCATAAGACAGTGTTTCTTTTCAGGAAGTGGCTTCCTGAAACTTTCTACTGAGGAATATATTCCATCTTAACTTCAGTTTACCATTCAAAATTATCCTACAAAAAAGAGCACCAATTTAAAACATCTGGCCTGATACTAAGTTGTATAATTGCATTCTGTTTCTTTAAATTGAATATGTTGCAAGAATCTGGACGAAGTTTCTATTCTGAACTGTGGCATAGGGATTTTAGACAAGGGCTGTGAGCCCAGTGTAGGCCATTTCTCATCTTCCAAGTCTGGGGAGCACAGTTTGTGTGAGCAGGGGTTCTTATACCCCTCCTGAGAAACATCCCAGCAAAATCATCTCCTATAACTGTGGTTCTGAGAACAGAACAAGACTATTGTTGTGTGTGGCCTGATTTCATTTCAGTGATTGTCCCAGTGAAGAATGACATCATCCCATTCTTTTTTTCTTGATCACCACTTGTGAATGTCTCCCAGCCCCCACCATCTTCATAATTAAGCTCTATCCCCCCTGCCAGGCGAAAAACTATTTTCCTCTTAACTTCCTGCCTGAATGTATTAGTATGGCAAGAGCAAAGGGTTTTCCTCTGGTCAGCCAACATGTCTGCAGTTTGTATCTTCATCATATCAAACAAAGCACTATTCTCTTGGTACTGAAAGCATACTGAGAAGGTCAGCTACTGGGACAGGTCTCTGTCTGATGCGAACAGAGAGAAACCAGCTAAATATGGTGCAACCTGAGGGGCACGATATTTCTTATTCCACTAACTCACCAGGCTGGGGGTATAGCTCAGTGTTAGAGCTAGTGCATGTGTAAGATCCTGTGTTCGATCACCAGCACTACAAAAACAGAAACACCCCCCACCCCCATGAATTCACTAGCTTTAAAGATGTACTGTCTAAATGGACCCATTTAACTACGTACATACATGTGTGTCTTTTTACATACTAACCCTTGTTTATTGCTCAGATTTCTACTGAAAACACAAGACAGTCTTTTTGTCCTAAAGGGATGAGAGGATGATGGAGGAAAAGATGTTACTTTGAAAACTGACATTGGCACTCTGCACACCTGTAATCCCAGTAGCTCAGGAGGCTGAGGCAGGAGGATCGAAAGTTCAAAGCCAGCCTCAGCAACTTAGCAAGACCCTGTCTCATAAAGAAACATAAAAAGGGCTGGGGATATGGTTCAGTGGTTAAGCACCCCTGGGTTCAATCCCCCCAAACCAAATCAAACAAAAACTGACCCTATCTGAGGGAAGGCATTGTCTACATTTTTGGAGTGTTAGCTCTTTCAGAGAAAAAGCAAAAGCAAATTCTGTGTCCCATACCCATACAATAGACCATGACACACAAATTTTAAAAAACATTGAAGGGAATGCATAAAATGTAAACTCTTTGTTATAAACGTAAGACGAGAAAGATATAAATTCTGTATCCATGTTTCAAGTTTGTTTCAAGGTGTGTAAATTATTGGAGACCACCATATAAAATTGCTGCTTTTGGGGGTGGGGACAGAGCTCAGTGGTAGAATGTTTGCCTAGCATGCATGAGACTCTGGGTTCCAAATCCAGCACTGTAAAAACAAACAAACAAACAAATAGGCAAAGAGCAGCAATTTTCTATTATTACACTAGAATATATTCCTAAAGCCTGGTTTGATTTGCATTTGATTTTTTTTAACTCTATAAAAAATTTCATGTTAGGCAGCTATTGTTTTACAATGAATGCATATTTTTAAATGATGTTAGTATTCTGTTGCTTCCTTTAATGAGTGAATGTTTAAAGATAATAAGGGTGCTCACAAAGAAGAAGAGTCTGTTTCATATACAGCATCCCCACCTTCAGAACTCTGACTTCTACCAAGATTTAAGTGCTTACTGGATACCAGGACAAATAATCTTAGGGGTTTTTAGGATGCACCTTTACTATCGATTCCTTGAAAAGATGTAGTTTACTATTATAGTTGATGGAGAATTTTAAAGTCATGTAAACAATTGATGTATTAAATTTGTCTTAAGTAAAATATTATTAAAAATTAAAATGCTGGTAAAGGCACAGCTAAGGCATAGTTATGTGATAAAATTTTCCAACCCAAATAGGCATTAACTGGGCTAAGCAATTTCCTTACAAACAACATAGCCACTGTTCTAAATGATCCCATCTGTGTGCACCAAACCTTGTCAGACAGTGCACAATGACAGCCAGAAGGTACAATAACAGCCATTCATATTTTGGCAGGTGCATTTCAAGCTGAAAACCAGGCTCCACACACAAAAAAATTTGCAATCTGTTCCTCAGGTGTAAATATTTTTGATGAGATTTAATTGGCCTTTTGGTGTCTTATCATATGTGAATATAAGCTACCTTTCCTTGGAACAAGAAATAATCTGCCAACCTGGAGTAGAGATGTCTAAGATTTGCTTATATTATCTCCTGGTTGTATTTCTTGGGTTATGTGTTTTGGAGGTGATGAAAATTTCAAAGAGCTACAGATGAGTAGATCTTAAAAGGGGGAAAATATTAAATGAAAGAACATTTTACCCAGGTGACATGAGCAGAGGGGCAATACAAAAATGCACAGAGCAGCATTCTGAAGCCATATGGTCCAGTGAAGTGGTCCTAATTTTAGAAACCTGGCTGTCCAAGCACTAAAGGACTGATTTCGTTCTACAGAATGTACTGGCTGAGAGGACTATGGATGTGTGAATGCCGATGTAGCACGTGACTCAGCTGCTTATCTAATTCTGTTCAAATGATGGAGTTGGATGAGGAGGGACAGAGGTCCAGGAAGCCAGCAACCAGTTAGACATTGAATTTGAATTTTCCAGCCCAAAGATGGAAAAAGCAGATTTGTGCCAACTCTCACAGGGAACCCACAGAGTTTTAAGAAACAAGTGTCCTGTGTGTTAAATTTGAGCAAGTGACTCTGATCCAATATTCCAGAAACACTTATTTCTGTTTTCCCATATAAGAGTATGCTAAAAAAAAAAAGAAAAAGAAAAAGAAAAGGAAGTAATGCTTAAAAGGGTGAATTGATCCATTAATGAGAGAAAAGTGAGAAATGAAAGATTACTGGTCACATAACAAGCAACATGGAATTTCGGAAAAGCAAACTTTCACGACACAAAAGAAACCAAGATATCAGTTTTGATAAATCGGGTCTTTGGTGATCTCCTGGGATGAAGGGTAGTCTCCAGTACTAAGGTGTTCTAGGTCTTTTAAAGTTATTATACCATAGGCCAACCTCTTTCTTTACCACAGAAACACTGATGCACTGACCTAGAATTTCACAAAGACATGCTTGGCAAACTGACTCAAGAAGATAAAGAACTCTAATGAAGTCACATTTGATGAACATTTTCCTATATGTTTATCCTTTTTAGTTTCTGTTTTGAACATTTCCTGAGACCTCCCTTTTAACTCATCTTCTCTTACTATTGATTCAGCTTGTGGGTGACAAACATGTGATACAAGGTAGTTATCAGCCATTCGTGGTAATACCCCAGTCCTTATGCAGGCAAAGCTCCAAGAACAGGAGGAAAACTGCTGATGCTTACGGTGCGATGTCAAATCCAAGCACTAGGTGCTGGACACTTTCAGCCATTCCTCTTTTTCACTTGTCATTCGTAGAATGGAGACAAAATGTTTAATTTCAAAGCACTGGGAGAGCTGTATAAAACAATCCGCAAAAGACAAACCTGAAATTCAGGTCAGACCTGAAGTTTTTTTTTTTTTTTTAATTTTGTTTTCTGTGTGAGGTTCATGAACTTTTTGGTGATTAGAGGATGGCTCCAAGTCAACCTGGGCCAACATAAGGTTTCGAAGGGAAATCAAGCAAAAAGCAGTGATGTTCAGAGTAGCAATATGAAACCAGAAGAACTCAACAATTTCCATTGCAATAGTTTAGGTTGAGTAGAGTTGACATTTGAGAAAAAAGACTCACAGGAGGTTAAATTCATAGGAACACAACTTCCAAGAATGTTTTTGCACCTAAGGTCACGTTACTGAGGTAGGTCTCCATAACTCTCCCAGTTGCAACACTTTAGGCAAGAAATTGAAGAGCAGCTGTGAACACAGGACAAGTGACATCAGTGCAGTTGTCACTCCTGACATTGCAGATGACTAAGGGCAATTGGCCTGCCATTCATTGCCCCTCTAATCCCTGAGCTTCCTAAACAGCTTATAATATTCTAATAAAGTTGTATGGTTTTGTAGATTCCTATTTTTCAGATGGTTCTTCTGATATTCCTGAGGACTGATGTCATGATATGGCTCTGACACATTTTAAGATCCTTTTCAGTTCCTTCGGTCAAGAAGATGGAAAGTGCTACAGGAAAGTGTAGTCAGACTCCCCCAATTTCGGCTAGTTTTTGCTGTTCTCCATCCATGAAATGATAAAGAGAATATGGTATAGATACACAAGAAGTTTTGTTCTGCCACAAAGAAAAATGAAATTATGTCATTTGCATATGAAATCATGTCATTTGCAGGAAAATGGATGGAATTTGAGAACATTATGTTAGCAAAATAAGCCTAATTCAGAAGGTCAAGGGTCCTATGTTTTCTCTCATATGTGGAAGCAGGAGAGGAAAAAGAAAAAGAAAGGTGGGGTCTGGGAATTTCATGAAAAGTAAAGGGAGATCAGTAGAGGAAAGGGACCAGGGGGTGGGAGAAGGGGATGGAGTGGGGAAGGGCTGCAGAGATACATTCGCCAAATTATAATGTTATACTGTGTGCATGTACAAATATATAACAACAAATCCCATCATTATGTACAACTAAAATACACCAATTAAAAATGTGGAAAGGAAAAAGGACTCCCTTTTCAAGTGATCGAGTGCGCAGGTGGTCTTTAGTTTAATTAGTTAAGAGAGGTGGAATGCGAGAGACATCATTACCCTATGTACATGTATGATTAACAATAATAATATGAATGTACATCATGCACAGCCATAGAAATGAAAATTTGTACCCCATATGTGTACAATGAATCAAAATGAAGTCTGTAAAAATAAGAATAATAAAAAAGAAAGAGAGGAAAAAAATTGGTATGAGTACCTTTGAAGATTTTCTACAATTATTCTGCCTTGAAGAACCTGCATATCATTTGATGAATTCACTGTCCTCAAGCTGATGGTGGGTGCCTGTCACACCTGTAATGGAGAGGAGCAAAGTGCCATCAGGTGCATTTTGTCAGCAACTTTTTTCATCTTTCAGATGTTGCTCTTTCACAGCCTCAAAAGAAGAATACATTAGGAATAATATTCTTCAAATTTTATCAGAACTGATTTTCCGGCGATCGCTCGTTAGAATCCGTGAAGCACCATGGGTGACTCAGCACTTTTGCAGAAGTTACCATTTTGACCTCTTCTTCACCAAGGGAAAGATTGTCCATTGGATTCATTTCATATTATTCTTTGCTTGGATTTCACAGAAGCAATAAAGAAGAGTTTCACTTTAAAAGTTCACAAAGTATTCCAAGTTTAAAGGTTGAGTGACATCTAATTTCAGGTTATGGGATCTATTTTAAAGGAAAATGCGCTGAATCATAAAATCTCTTAAACTTGCTGCAAGTTATTATTTGATGAGTAGCAAAGTAAGCATTTACAAGTGCTTAAATTTGTCTATATTCTGGATTTATGACAGTTGAAAAATGTGGCTAAAATAGGTGTAGATACTTTGCATAAAAGGAAACCCATTTTAATGCATTAAGTAGTTCATGAAGCGATCTTGCTGCTATGAATGACATATTTTAATATATACACATCCTATAAGTGTATACAGGATATACAAGACAGGGAAGGAAGTATATAAGAATAGGAAAATGACACACCCCATTTAACAATTCAAAATGTCCTTTACATTTAAGAAGTATTTCTTTTGCCCATATAAATATTAACATTTAATAAAGCATTTCAGCCAGGTGCAGTGGTGCATGCCTATAATCCCAACTATTCCCAGCTGCTCAGGAAGCTGAGGCAGGAGGATCACAAGTTTGAGGCTAATCTAGACAACTTAGTGAAAAAATGAAAAAATAAAAAGGGCTGGGGACATAGCTCAGTGGTAGAATGTGCCTGGGTTCAAATTCTAGTACCACAAAAATAAAGACAGACAGGCAGACAGGCAGAAAGCAAACAAGCAAGCAAGTAAGCATACATTTCACCCAAAGCTTTCTTACCTTCCCACAGTGAACACAATTCTATGCTGATATGCATAGAGGGGAACCCTGGAGGTAATGGGCGCAGATTACTTTCCTCCATAGACCTGGGATCTCTTGTTCTGAGTGGGCTTTGGAGGTCTGGGTTAAATGTGGGTGATGCCAGATCCTTCCCTCTGCTCTGGAAACATAACTCCTACAGTGAGATTCCTGCAGCAGTGCCTCCCAAAGCTGTCCTGTGGTTACAATGTTGGTTCTCCTCCCAGGTCACCCTTGTCATGTCTCTTTCCACTCTAGACAGCCGCCGAACTCTTCAACCACCAGTTTTTTGGCACCTTCTGTGATCTGGCCCACCCCCAACCCATTAGCTCTTTTGACCACTCCCCTGTGCTTCTCATCCTGGGAGTTGGTGAGTTCTAGAACTTTCACATCCTGTTTCCAAGTCCCTGAAAATATCATAAATTATTATAAGCATCAAGCATCTGCCTATTTTTAAAATATGTTCTGGGAGAACATATAAATGCTTATGCCTATAATTATGCATGCACCTTAAGATTCCCTAAAGTAAAAACTTACAGTTGAGGGGCTGGGGGTGTAGCTTAGTGGTAGAGCATGCTTAGAATGCATAAGGCCCTGGATCAACCCCTAGCACACAAATAAAAAGCAAAGAAAACAGTTTATATTTGAATATGATGTCAAAAGATCTGGCTGTGGTCAGGTTGGTGGGACCTTTTTCTGAAACTGTTCTGAATATACCTCTGAGGGCAGCAGTTTCTGGAATTAGAAGCCTGAATTTTAAGCTATGTGATCTTCAGTGAGTGAGAATTTCTCTATGCCTCAGTATCCTCCTTCAAAGAAATGAGGATTAAAAACAATGTTTACTTCACACAGGGATGATGGGAGGATAACGAGAACATCCTTGTGAAAACTGAAGATTTCCTGGCACAAAATAGGTTTTTGCTAAACATTAGTAAATATCATTATTTGGGGTGATTTCTTCTTATGACCAATAATAAAGATACAGCTTCTCTTGTGCATTTGCAGTTAGAGGTTGGGGATGTGGATCAGTGGTACAGCGCCTACCTAGCATGCACCAGGTTCCTATGTGATCCCCAGCACCCTGCTCCCTCCCCTGCAAAAAAGACATTTTCATGGATTGAGATTAGACTTTTTTTGGGTACCAGGGATTGAACTCAGGGGCACTCAGCCACTGAGTCACATCCCCAGCCCTATT
This sequence comes from Glaucomys volans, assembly GCA_020662805.1. Taxonomy (NCBI): domain Eukaryota; kingdom Metazoa; phylum Chordata; class Mammalia; order Rodentia; family Sciuridae; genus Glaucomys; species Glaucomys volans. The sequence goes on from JAJEJO010002591.1 coordinate 100,185, forward strand.
TTGTATTTTATTTAGAGACAGGGTCTCACTGAGTTGCTTAATGCCTTACTGTTGCCGAGGCTAGCTTTGAACTTGAAATCCTCCTGCCTCAGCCTCCCAAACTGCTGGGATTAAAGACAAGAGCCACTGTGTTGGGCTAGGTGAGATCAGACTTTTTAAAACATTTTGATTAATGAAGAATTTTATTTCTCATTTCCAAAATAATAATGCATAACTGAATAATGTAAAAATATAATGGTTACCAGCTACTCTCACTTGATATAAATGTCACTTCTGGCTGTCTTGTACGAAGGTTTGTTTATTTATTCACTAGACTAGAGAAAGATGATAGGATGACTGAATCTGAGGTTCTCAATACCAGAATCAGCTAATGTATTGCCAGGTTCCTTCTTGTTTTTGTTTTTGTTTTTTTGTACTGGGGATTGAACCCAGGGGCACTCCACCACTGAGCCACATCCCCAGTCCTATTTTGTATTTTATTTAGAGACAGGGTCTCACTGTTGCTTAGAGCCTCGCTAAATTGCTGAAGCTGGCTTTGAACTGGCGAGCCTCCTGTCTCAGTCTCCCAAGGGCTGGGATTACAGGCATGCACCACTGTGCCTGGCTCAAGTTCCTTCTTTATTCTTTATGTGTGCAATATTGTAACTGTTCATTACACACAGGCATAGTACTAAATATGCAATAGAAATTTTTTTCATTAAAATATTTCTTTTTTTTTTTCCAATTTCATTAATGAATACCTGGTTAAAACAAATCTATAATTTCCCCCCTCTACAAAATGGCATCATCTGGCTAACAGAATTGATATGATTAATTAGAATATAACTGGTTTATGATTTTGTTTGTATTTAACTTATGCTTTATTTTGGATTTTCAGTTAAATAAATGTAACTGAATTAATGTGCTATTACAGTCAGTCTTCCATATCCATGGATTCCATGTCTTCAGATTCAGCTGATTTAGATAAAGAGTATTTAGAAAGCTGCGTTCAGTGGCCCCAGCCTGTAATCTGAGCAATTTGGGAGTCTGAGGAAGGAAGTTTGGAAGTTCAAGGTCAATTTGGGCCAATTTTGAGACACCATCTCAAAATTTTTAAAGGGAGGGTGTATATGTGGTACAGTACCTGAGTTCAATCTCCAGTAGGGGAAAAAAGAATTATCTTTATGTGGCTGAAGGCTGAATCCTATCTTTACCTTGTACCTCTTCCCTAAACCCAGATTCCACCCAGTACTTAAAACAAAACAAAAAACAAACAAAAACAAAACAGAGCAATTGTCTATATTGAACAAATAGATCTTTTTTTTTTTTCTTGTCAGTATTCCCTAAACAACAGCATAAATCATTTACATATCATTTACATTGTATTCGGTACATGGAAGGATATGTGTAGTTTATATAAAATACAACACTGTTTTACATAAGTGATTTGCAGATCTTGATGTTCAAAGGAGAGGTTCTGGAACTAACTCCCCAAGGAAACCAAAGGACAACTCTATAGTTATATAAATATAATGATCTTATGCCTAAGAGTTTTGGGACACACATTTTGGTGACATTTCAGTAAATAATAGTGTGAACCAGTACTGGGGCTCCAGGACCCATTGCTCAGGTGAGAAACTTGGCTGGAGAGCACCTCAGCCTGGCTTCCTAGGCTCTCACTCTTTTTTGTTTGTTTGTTAGTTTTTGCTACTGGAGATTGAACTCAGGGGCACTCGACCACTGAGCCACATCACCAGCCCTATTTTGTATTTTATTTAGAGACAGGGTCTCACTGAGTTGCTTAGTGCCTTGCTTTTGCTGAGGCTGGCTTTGAACTCTTGAGCCTCCTGCCTCAGCCTCCTGAGCTGCTGGGATTGCCTCCACACCTGGCTCTGGTCCCACCCTTAAGGGCTTCTCTCCATGCTTTCATTCCTGCTGTCCTTGACCTGGTAAAGTCTGCTTTTCTCTCTTCCACATATTAAAATTCTAAGCACTCCTCTGGGATCAGCTGAAATCCCATTTTCTGACAACTTCAATTTTCATTAATCTCTCGCACCAGAACTCGTACAACACTTCAATCTGTGCCACATAATGCAGCACTTAGTTATGTAGTTTGCTGTTGTCCATACGTTCTGTGATGGTTGTCTCTGCAGTCACGTTTTAAGACTGCTCAGAGTGGACTGAAAAAAAAAAAATAAAAGTATGCTGGAATTGGGTTATGTCTTGGGCTTTGTCTCCATCTCTAATTACAAAGTGGGCCCACTAACTATGAAAAGTGACTGTGTATCCCTATAAAGTATAGCCAGGAACTGAATCACATATTGATCCTCGGTTTGTTTTAGAGTTTATTCAGGTTTTGGTTAAAAAAATTCTGAGATCCTGAGTAGTTTCTCAAACAGGAATGAATTGTCAACCTGCGGTCCTGAAATGGTCAAACAAACTTGAATGGACCAGGAAACCACTGGCCTATCTGTGAGTCATTTCTTTCCTTGTCCAAAATCAGACATCATATTTTCTGTAAGCAATGATTCAAAACAAGATTCAGATTGTGTGCGTGTATGTGTGTTTAGAGATAGACGGATGTTCATACATCTGCTTCCCCATTCCTACACTGAAAGGATAAGGTAAACCAGGCATGGTGCCACACAACTATAATCCCAGCCACTCGAGAGGCTGATGCAGGAGATCAAGTTCAAGGCCAACTTGGTCAACTTAGAGAGACCCTGTCTCAAAATAAAATAAAAAGGTATGAGAATAAAAGGGTCTGGGTATGTAACTCAGTGGCAGGGAACTTGTCTAGCATGTGCAAGGCCTGGGGTTTAATCCCCAGTACCATCCCCCCCCCCCCACACACACAGTAAGATTAGAAGATTCCCAAAATACCTTCTTGCTCCAAAATTCTATAAAATGTTGGTATATATGCCATTATTTTGAAATTAGCATCCACAAATAAGTGTGTGTCAGAATTTCACCAGGGATAATGTCCAGAAGTCAAGCTCAATAGTTCAACAGTGGTACTTGAAAAGTTTCAGCCGGCTTCTCTGTTAAGTGTTATTGCACTTAGCGCTTATGAATTCCTGCTATAAAGCTACTAGATGACAGAGCTTAACTTTCTTAGCTTTTCTGGTTGTTCAGAAACAGAGTTGCATTTCCTGGCTCTCAAACTTCATAAACTCATCAGATTTTGCTGCAGAGAAATGTCATTAAAATAGTCCTCAGTGGAAAACACTAGCACCATTCACAGTTCCTAAAATGCTGTAACAGTAACTGGTATGTTAAAACTGTGAATTGGATGTATTTTTTCTATCTTGTACACATACATACATTTAGACAGATGTGTAAGGTAAAAGTTTATTTAACCGTCTTTTAATTGTCTAAGAGTGGCTTTAGTCTTGCTGCTGAGGTACATTCTGCCTCTGCTCCCTTCATCTTGGAAAGCAATAACAGGTTTCAAACTGTTTTATTTCCTTAAAGGGTGGGTTGAGAGCCCAAAATTTCCTCATTAGAAAACTTGCACTGAGCCACACAAATCTTGCCATTGTGGATGGGGTGCATGATGTGGGACTATTACTTCATGCACAATGACATGAGACCAGAAAACATGTGAGCAGGAAGCCAAACCCAAGAAAGAGTTGGGGAGCTTCCAATTTCCATGGAGCACAGACATGAAGCAAAATCCAGCAATACTTTGGCCTCAGGTGCCTGGGGGCTACACAGCTGTGACCTATCCACTCTTCAAACACTTATAGGCAAGCACAGTGGCTCAGACAGCATCCAGTCTGGAGTAAATCATTATGTCAACAAACCCAAAAAAGATTGCGAAGGGTGTAGCAATTACTTAGAAAGCCAAGACTTTAAATGGCTTGAGTAACTTAAATGCGGAATGACTAGCACCATATATGGAAGCTCAGTGTACTCCTCAGGCTTTTAATCGTGCTAATGGGAATTCCCAAATATTGTCTTGCTCCTTCTTTAAATAACAAGCTTTCCCACCATGTGAACTCTTTCTAAAGTATATATTTGGGGCTTATTTTGCATAGCTGAGATGTTAACAGTTCCTTTTTGGAACTCTTCATTTTTTTTTTTCTTAATGTCAATAGCATTGGCAAAAATAGGAATATTTTTCATCATTTGAAAGTCAAAGTGGGGCTGAAGATATAGCTCAGCAGCAAAGTGCTTGCCTAGTATGTGTGTGTGAGGCCTTGGGTTCAATCCCTAGCACTACAAAAGGAAAAAAAAAAGGTAAAAAATAATTTCTAATAAGTGATAAAACTTTGTAATATTGAGAGGTGGAAATGGCCTCTTAAATCTGTTTTTAAAATGTGTTGATACAGCTCACCTACTAGAAGCAAAATTATACAATTTTTCAAGATGAGCTATAAAGTCTGAGGCTAACTAACCCCTTTCTGTAATGAATGGCATTTGCTTTGAAGAACTCAGGTAGGGTAAGAGTTCTGAAATCCAGGAAATCTGAGAGAGGCTTTGCCCTAGAAGATTAAATGTGAAGCACAGAAAGGGTGAAAGGGTATAAGAAAACTAAGGTTATCAAGTAATCAGATCTCAAAGATTGAAGAAAGCCACAATTTCCTGTCTGCTTTTTTTCTATTCATTCAAAATGTTAAAATTCTACCAGTTGTCATCTCTTAAAAATTCGCAAATACCACTCACCCCTCCTCTCTCTGCACACTCTTCCAGAGTGTGTTGGGGAATGGGACCCACTGGTCATACTGAAGAAGGGGGAAATGGCTGCAAGCTATTTAATGGCCAGGGAAGAAACTAAATACTTCGCTTTAGTCTCCAAGTGAGTCCCCTAGTTCAAGGGAAGAGAAGGGATTTTTATATGAATAAATATTAATTCTTTATGAATATATGCTTTTATAAGTACATACATAGAATACTACTGGCTCACAGATTTTTTTCCCCCTAGTCTCTGCTGATTTCTGAAGGCTCAGTGGAAGAAAAATGACTCTCTAATTTTATCTAGGCAAGATTGCCTGGCCTCTGCCTTCCTATTGAAAAGTTAATGGGAACACAACCTGCTCAACAACAGGGACCCAAGATTAAAGCCATAAGCACAACTAGCCTAGATACTGGTCATTCTTGGGAACATTAGAACATAAGAAAGCAAACTCAGTCTTTATATGTCCCCTTAAATGTTCTGACAGAAAAATCTAGCAATTTTATCCATTTGTTTTAAAGCTACCTTTTATTTTTATTCAATGTTCCAGTCTAGCTTCTTATCAATATCTCATTCCAACCTTACCACAAGTAACTCTATTTTCTTCTAAACGCTTGTATCTTTTTCTTTTTCTCTTTCTTTCTTTCTTTCTTTCTTTTTTAAAGACAGGGTCTCTCTATTGTCCAGGTTGGCCTCAATTTGTTTTTAAATTTTTTATATGTTCTTCTGAGCTCCACTCAACAGTAGGATGCATTTTGACATGTCATACATACATGGAGTATGACTTCCCATTTTTGTGGTTGTACATGACGTGGAGCTACACTGGCTGTGTATTCATATATGAACATAGGGAAGTCCTGCACCTCTTCTTAATCTGTGGTATTCCCTTACAGCTACCCAGTTGCCCAAATCCCAAACTAATATTATAGAGGTTTCCTTTCCCTCCATTCCAGTCATCCAGCTTCAAGTCAAGAATGTTCTACCTTCCAAATATGCCTGGAATTTAAGCCTTGCTGTCCACCTACACAGCTCAGGCCCTCAACATTTTTCATTTGTACACAACAATAGCCTCTTAACTATTCTCCTAGTTTACAGTGTTGCCACTCTCAGGCCTCTGACTAGCCCACGCTTGACATGGCCTCCTGGATGGTCTATCTAAAATCTTCTAGGGCTGGAAGTGTTGCTCAGTGGTAGAGCACTTGCCCACCATACACAAGGTCTTGGTTCAGTGTTGGGAATAGCAAGCCTATCACTCAAATCTGGATCATATCAAAGTTTGTGTTCTTTCCAACAACATCTTTCTAAGAAGAAGTGACATCTACTCTCTGCCGTCCTAGTTCCACATAAAGTCTGCTTGTGTCTTCACCTTGACTTAAGCATGATCCTGAAAAATGCCATCAGGAGCCTGAGCTACAGTGTTTCCATCATCGAGATGGGTTTTGCTACAAAGAAACAAAATAGTCTAAACAAATGAAACAAAACTATCTATTGAGTGAAACAATGTCTTAGGGGTGTAGTAGATTGACATTTGGGCTCAAATTTCTTCTTATCTACCTGTGAAATTATAAAACAAACTATTTTGGGATCAGAGGCTGGTCCATGGATGAGTTTGTTTCACTAGAGTTAATAGATCCAAACAGCTCAACATCACTAAACCTCCAGACCTCCTAGACTCAATACACAGGCACCATTGGAAACAGGCTGCTTGTACCTCCTTATTGGTAATGTTAAGCCTCTTCTAGAATGTCCTTCCTCACCTCACCTTATCCATTAAAACTCGGACAATTAATATTACCTTTGCGAAAGTGTCCTTTGGCTATGTCAGGCAGAGATAAATACTCTAGCCTCAGTGTTGCCTCTCAAGCTTGACAAGTTACACTTTTCACAAGTATTATACTGCTATGAAAATGATCTGTTATTTTGATCTGTCTCTTCAGACTGTGAACTCTCCCAAATGAGGACATTAATCTTATTCACCTCTGTGTCATTAATGCTACGCACAGCATGCAATCCAGAGTAGATGCTTAATAAATGAATGAATTGAATGAAAGTCTTAAAAAGTTAAGAGTAAATAAAAGGTCCTGAAATTGACTGAAATAAACCACTGCTATTTTCATACTCTGTGATAGATATTTTACATATATTATTTCTTGTTAAAGTCTTTCCAACAGTCTTCTCCTGGGAGTAAGTGGTATTATTTTATTTCATAAATGTGAAGCCTGAGGTTGAAAATCTTGAAGATCTTGATGCTGGTTCTATAACCAGGTAATGGCCAAACTAAGCCTCAAATCCGGATCTTATCAAAGTTTATGTTCTTTCTACTGTGATTGACTATGCCTTTGAGGCTAATGTTGAGATCCTGTGATCTTTGTCATCAAATTAGCTACAGACTTTAGTGTTGACAGATGACTTTTAAATTTAGCGGTTAAAGCAACTAGGACCCAGTCTCATTTTAACTTAGAATTTCCTGGAATCCACAGATAATTTGAAGTAGAAATGCTGTTTAAAGAGAATCTTAAAAACAGACATAATTTTATAATGTTTCCCATGGTTTTAAATAAATAATGAAAAATAGCTCTATTGCAATCTGAAATTTCATATGAAATTTCTCCATTTGGTTCACTTTGGTTATTACCATGTAAAACACTGAGCACTAGATGGATACAACAAATGTCTAAATTTAAGATAATGTCTATATACACATTATAGTATATACACATTATATATGGGTTTTGCATCTGTTTAATCTAAAGATAAGGACAAGCTCAGTGAATTAATCATAGCACTTAAGATATTAAAGTGAGAGGACTTCCTTTTATTTGTTATTACCAATTTGTATTTCCTATGTTCTATACTTCACAGTAGAGCAAATTATAATCATGGTTTTATAAATGCAAATTATACAATTACCACAGATAGAACTTTACTTTTTTGGCTTGTTCAATGAGAAAGAAATCATCCTTTCTACAGGTTTGGCAGTTGTATCTTTCTTAATGTTATTCTCAAGTTTTAAATCCACCTTTATTGAAAGGCAAATTCTCAAAGTCACGAGCAACACCCCTGAGAAGAACTCTATGTGAATGCAGCATTCTGTACAGAAACATAGTTTAATAAAGGGACTTTGGGTTTTGCCAGTGCTTAAGAAGTTAGTGCTCCCTTATTATTAAACTCTTCAGCCATGCAGTGAAAAATGTAATAAAATGAACATGTCCACTATAGTTACAGTGTTTTGTACAGTTTACACAAACCAGTGCAAGTTTCAAGCCTACACTGAGAGATGGGATTTATTTCATAGTGTGAAAAGAAACTTTCAACAGTTGTATTTAGCAGAAATTGTTAGTACTCAAGGCAGAGAAACTGAAGATCAAAGTTGTTGCATCATTTCTCAGAGCCTAACCAGCCAGGTAAATAATCAGGACTCCTCTCTAGGAGGTGTGTGTGTGTGTGTGTGTGTGTGTGTGTGTGTGTGTATGTATACAGCCAGACATGACCAGATCAGCCTGCAAGTGGCCAATTTAATACCCTCGCCTGAGTGCTCTTTTCTTAAATGAATTATCGACAGAAAACTCTTTCCCTCCTATTATCTTTAGGAGGGACCACTTGGGTGGAGGACTTTGGCCAGAAACATATTTTCCATCATCTAAATAACATGAAATGCACAAGGGCAGGAAGGAAAGTTTGTCCTCTTCTTTTTAAAGCAAAAGTAGAGCATCATACTTACAAAAGTCGCCTTCAGAATCTTCTCTAGAGAAAAAGCTCTGGGAACAGGGAGGAGGCAGAGGAGCAGAGATAAGGTGGCAGCGGGACTTCCTTCCTCATCGTGAAGGGGAGAGTCATTGTTCCTTATCTGCCCTGACCTCCGAGGAGCGCTGGGAGCCAGGAAGGCCTGGCCTCTGATCCTCACTGCCCTCCCTCCTGGCCTCTGTGCCTCGGGTTTCCTATTTGCCGATAAAGCTGCCCGGCCTGACACCGGCCCCGAGATTCATTAGGGACTGTCTGCGAAGTGCTTGCAAGATGCTGAGGGTTATATAAGCCCGCGTATTATTATCATCACACACCCCCATAGAACCAACGCTGCCAGACAAACAAAAGGCAGTTCCAAGAAGAGGAGGAGCAGAGGCAGAAGTTACACTGGGGGTGAATTTCGGGACACTCACTGCTGAACTGACTGGAAAAAGAAAAAGAAAAAAAAAAAAAAAAAAAGGCAACTCAATATGTGTATGCAAAACCTCGGCAAACAAACTGCGCTGCAGCTGGCCGGCCGGCGGGCGAGGGAGGAGGGGGCGGGAGGGACTCAAGGTTTCCAGGCGTGCGGTTCCGGCTCCCGGGGCGCCTTGCACAGTAGCTGCCAGAGGCAGGATGGAGTGGATGAGGAAGATGTGGTATTTGGAAAGCCAGGCGTTCCAGATACCAAGTGCTTAGTAAACACTGATCTTCCTTAGGCTGGGGCCAAGCGCTCAGTACCTCTATTCCTGGTCTCTTGTTTTCCTAATGATGGTTTGCAAGGAGGTCCCTATGCCTTGAGGAGTCCTGTTTTAATCCTCCCCGGGTCTCCGCTGCTCTCTCCTCAGTGACAGCAATAAACCGGAGCTGGAGGGCTTTTTGCACCAGACTGGGTCATCTGAGGAAGTTCCGATTTACTCGGAGCCCTAAGCTTCCCTGCCACCAACCCCACCCCGCCCCCACCAACTTGCTATTCATATTTTCTTAAGATTTATTATTATCCTGCCCTGCCCCTGGCACTGCTCCCCAGCATGTAAAGAAGTTCCTCATCCTAGCATTTAAAGCCCACAATTTTTGTCTCCACACTAATTTCCCACTTCCCATCCCGCCCTCCAGCGTCACCTATCCCCAGCATATTAGAATATGAATCATTCTCTAAAGAGGACCTTTGAGTTCCTCCATTTCCTATCCTTACTCACATCCACCCACTAAAGCAAGGAATGGCCTCCCTGCTATTCTCTCCCAGGCTCAGTTCAAATCCCAGTTTCCCCACAAAACATTCCCAGACTTCCCCTCTTCTCTTAACACTGTTTTCTGTTGTTCCTCATGGGTTGTCTGTCTTCATAGGTTGGGACCTCCACTGTTCTCCCTGGGTGGCCTGGGTCAGGGGGCTGAGAAAAGCAGGGGCTTAGTGAGTGATTATTGAATTAACTGACAGGTGACCCAATCTTACCTGGGCCATCACCTTGTAAGCTTAGGTGACATCCACCACATGAATGGTAAAGTATTTATGGCTATTGGGTGGTGTGCAATAGGTTCATGAGGGTTTGTGTTAGCCCCTACTTTTGTGAAAAGTTTGAAACTTTTCAGAAGTTAAAAAATAGCTCAGTGGCTCAGTGGTAGAGCACTTGCCTAGCACAAGGCCCTGGTTTTCAATCCCCAGCGCAGAGAGAGAGAGAGAGAGAGAGAGAGAGAGAGAGAGAGAGAGATAAAAAGCAAGTTTTTATAAAATGTGGAGGGGAATATCGAAACCTAAGTGGGTTTCCTTTAGGCTTGCATGAAGCTTCTCCTACTGTATACTAGAAGACTTATATAAAGTGGAACTTTATACAAAGCCAGGTGAGATTTTCTGAAGTCACACAATTTGGAAAGCATTTATGGGGAAACTCTTCCACTTTTGAAAGAATGTGGGTCATCACCACAGCCTCTCGACAAATGAACAACAGCTCTCTGGCGAATTGTTTTATGATATAGGGTGAAATATGGAACAGGATCTGTCAGGTACTGAGTTTCTTGTGGCTTTGTAAAAAGTGTTCTTGATGACATTTCCTCTGTTTTTCTTTGGTAAAAGCAACATGCTTTAAATTCCTTCTGTGCGGGTTGGATCAGCCATGGTGTCATTTAAGAGACTTGGGGTGTGTCTACACAGCGCACGCTTTCCCATGCATACAGAATGTTCAGTGAATTAGAAGAATTTTCCCGCCTCCACTAATTTGGAACAATCAAAACCAATTCAGGTTCTAAAGAATTTCAGCCTCAAGTTCTTGAGGATTTGACTTCAGGAATGACAGAGGGTCTCATTGCAACTTAGAAGTTCAAGTAGAGGCTCTTCCCTTATTTTGTTCTGCTCAGCTCAGGGCCATAACCTTTATTAGGTTTTATACCTGCCATTTATCTCTACTAGGTTCAGGCACTAGGCTAGGTGCTTTTCATATATTCATTTGTGTGTGTGTGTGTGTGTGTGTGCGTGTGTGTGTTTGTGTAGCTGGGGATCAAATCAGGGCTTGGTGTATGCTATGCGAGCACTCTACCACTGAGACATACCCATACCCTACATGCATTCTTTACCCAGCAATATTCTAAAATAGAACTATTTTTATCTTTACTTGTGGAAAATCAAGTATGATTATGTTAGTCAGCTTTCTTATCTCCGTGACATAATACCTGAGATAAACAATTTATAGGGAGGAAAGTTTTATTTTAGCTCACAGTTTGAGGTTTCAGTCTGTGGTGGGTGGGCTCTGTTGCTTTTGGACTTGTGGTGAGGCAGAAAATCATGGCAGGAAGGGTGTGGTAGAGCAGCTTCTTAACTTGCAGTGGCCAAGAAGCAGAGAGACAAGAAAGGAGCTAGCATCCCAGTATTCCATTCAAGATACCTGCCACCCCAAAGACCTAACTTTCTTCCATCAGGCCCCAAGCCCTGAAGGTTGTATTACCTCCCAATAGTACCACAGGCTGTCAATCAAGCCTTTAGCAAATGGGTCTTGAGAGGATATTTAAGATCCAAGCTATGCTGGGCATGGGGCAGGCACCTGTAATCCTTTACTCAGGAAGTTGATGCAGGAGAATTGCAAGTTTGAGACCACCATTGGTAACTTAGCTAGACCCTACCTCAAGATTAAAACAACAACAAAAACCAAACATAATAATACACATACACACACACACACACACACACACACACACGGACTAGAGATGTAGCTCAGTGGTAGAGCACTTGCCTACCATGCATGAAGCCCTGGGTTCAATCCCAGCTACACACACACACACACACACACACACACACACACTCCAAACTATAACACTGGTCCAACAACTTAGAGAGTGACAGAACCATAATTTGAATGTACATCTGTCTAAATCCATAGTCTATAGTTTTCCCATTCTCCTGAAAGCTGGAATCTTAGAAATGATCTCATCTTCTGGTTATCAAACTGGGTCCCCAGGATGCTAGGTGTTCAAGGAGGTACTTCAGGAAACTTGGCTTTCCTGGAGAAACTGTGAGGGGAAGCTAGGCAGTTGAGCTTGGGATCCACATCATACAATGAAACATTATTTCCATCTGTTTTACAGAGTGACTGTAGATTTTGTTTGAAACAAGTGATTTGCTATTGTGAAAGCATTGAACTTAGGCTAGGCGTAGTGATGCACACCTATAGTTGCTGCTACACAGGAAGCTAAGGCAGGAGGATCTCTGAGACCAGGAGTTCAAGGCCAGTCTGGGCAACATAGATATTTAAATAATCAAACTTGGGGTCCACAGAGATTAAATGACTTGCCCAAGATTTTATAACTAAGAATGACAGTTCTACATGTCTGCTTTAGATGTCTAGCCTCTACCTGAAACTACTGCCTGCCCCACCACCTCGTATTATTTCCCTTCTTGTTAAATTACAGGGAAAGTGAGAGAGGCTAGAGAAAGGCTGAACTCTCTATAAGTCTTGACCACATTATCCTTGAAAGTGGAAGGTGGGAATACCTTCATATTGGCAAACTAGACTCTTTTTTTTAGCCCATTTGGCTGTAAGTCTGAAGTTGGTCAACATTTACGTTGTGACAGATTAAAGTCAAGTAGAGTTAAAAATGTAATTTGGGTGAATGAAGGCTCTCCTCTCTCCATTCAAATCAAAGTTCGAAGCAAAGGATGCTTCTGCATGAATCATTGAGCTAATTATATGGCCTTGGCCTGAGAGTGTACTTACTAGGAAAACCACTTAAAGCCTCATATATATCAATCTAGTCAAAAGTGACTCCTCACACGAGACACAATAGGTGTGGGAAAGATTATTCTTCAAGAATAGGAATGGCTGAGGGAGCATGAGCATCATGCAAGCCTACATGGATTATATGGGCAACTGGGTTTGCAAGGCCTAAATTTCATGCATTGCCTTGACACCCCTGAGCATCACTGGGCCCTTGAGGACTGACTGTGAGCTCCTCTATTTTCACCTGGTAAGTACTCCGCCAGTGGAAAGCACCTGGCTCATTTCCCTGTCAGCTGGACCACACTCTACCCAGTCCTCAACCCAACTTCTCCATCCAGTTCTTCAAACAAGTCAATCCCATCCTCCCCTGGGAATCAGGAGGAACCTCATCCTGTTCTCACTATGTAGCATGCCTCCCACAGTCCTCGTTGGTTCACTCTGTTCCATGTTCCAGAGTCTAGTCACTGTGTGGCCCTGAATCCTCCTGCTCTGGGATACAATAACTACATGTGACTTATTAATTGCTATCACTCTTGTCTGTCCAGCTTTGGGTTCCATGTGTTCTTCCATCTCCAGAGCCCCAGGGTGTGACACCCTCCTCCACCACGGGGTGAAGAGGAGTCAAACAAAACAATGACCAGACATTAATACTAATACTAAATGGAATTTCTATAGAGAGCGAGTGCCAAATAGCCCATCCTTTGGAGTTTTGCTAAGTGTCAAGCTGTTTGCAAATAGTAATGAATTTTAACTGAAATTATGTCAGTCAGAACTGACCTTTATTAATTTCAAGGCCCCTGAGCTTTGCCATCTGCTCTTTTTAATTTTTGTCATTCTCACCTAGAGATTTTTGGGAGCAATAGCACTGTTCTCTTTCCAGAGATCGCTTAACTCCAGCCTTACCTAAAGGCAAAGGAAGAAAAAGATGACCTTCCATTCCTGTCATTTAAATCTCTGCTCACTGCATTCTTTCAGGAAAATGTAGCAGAAAGAATTTTTCTCATTTCTACAGACAAGAGATTATAATAAACAGATCTTTGATTTCCATCTGAAAAATTCTTATATTAATATATTTCCAAATTCTCAGTCCGAGATACAAAGCTTTAGATGTAATTTCTTTTCCTGTTCATGAGATTTACAATAGGAAGGTCATGTTTGTACTAGACTTTGGTTTGAAATTAATCTTCTTTTCTCTTTGGCATTTCTATAGAATCCAGGCACTTCATTATTTAGTCATTTCCAAATATGAAATACTTGTCATTCTTGAACAACGATCTAATCTTCCCTTTATGGGTGGAGAAACTGAGTTGTGGAACTTGCAAATCTTTGCCAGGGCATAGATCACTCAAGGTTGTGACTAGCCTTTGAAATACTTTCCTCCACACGTTCTTAGACTACAAAGCACAAATGTAAATTGTTCTATAGGAATATGTGGCAGATCCTCCAAACATTAGGAAGTATTAAAAGTTCATTTGCATTCTGCCTTGTGAGACAAAACTTATGGAATAAATATATTAAATCACCACAACCACCTTCAACACCAGCACCAAGGCTGTGCTATTGTGACTATTGTGACTTCCCCTCTCTTCTGGATTGTGCCTCCTACAAATCAAAATGTATTCTTGGTTCAGTTGAACAAGGGTTCATTTAAGCCACATCTGTTGCTCATCAAGCCTCTATTTTAGGACTAGGGAATTCTTTTTCAGAGATAGTCTGTCTGGAAGATCTTACGGCAACAAATAGTCCTCATTAAATTTCACAACATTTTTCCAACATACATACAGTACTCGCTTTTATGTGATTCTAGAATCCAAGCGAAACCCTGCCCCCCCCACTTCAAAGGATTCCTCACTTGACTAATTCTAAAGAGTAAATTGATTTTCTCATCATTTATTGTGTTTGACAATAGAAAGGCTGATGCAGCAACATTGCTAAAATGACAGCTCCCTTCCATCCAAGGGGAAGGAATGTGTGTTAATATTCCTAATGACTGGCATCTTTATGAGAAATGTGAAATCATTTATGCTGAGCAATAACCTGCCTAGGATTAAAAAGTACTTGATGCTTAGTACGGAAGTAATCTGTCAGGAAAAATTATTTAGACTGATACAAATTAACTGAATAAATTCGCTTACTGTGGCTTCGTAATGATGGCATGTCGATTCAAGTTGGTTAGAAGTCAGTGTGAACTGAAGAAGGATCTGGAAAGAATCTTTCAAGAAGTGACCTGACATACTACTGGAGGAAGAGATAACACGTTTATTTGAAAAATTCCTTTCGTATTTACTAAGAATTTCTGGAATTGATTTAAGCAAGGACATGTAAATCAACGGAATATGCATGGCTTGCTTGTTCAGAACAACAGAGTAACGCGTTACAAAACCATTGGACGTAGGTTCATCCTGATGCCCTTGATTCTAAATGACTTGCTGTATTTTCCTTGAGGGCTTCTTCCAGTCCTCTTAGGGCTGGTTTGGGCCTGAGCCCAAGGGGCAAGTCTGGGAGAGGCGTGCCCTTGGGCTAGCACCAAACAAGCAATGTATAGACTGCTCTGTGTGTTCTGCAGGAGAGAGAGTTGTTCCTCTCTTAATAGGCTTGCTGTTGCACACCAGTTAACAAGTTTTTATTGGAATCTTAGTCTTCTCTTCGTCGCCAGCTTCATAGTGAAACTTCTTGTAGCTCTTCACCAAGAAAAACTAGTAAATTATGGGAAGAAGCACTTTGCCGGCTTGAGAGATTTCATTAGTCTAGGGGAAAAAAAGGTGTAAATTGCAGGAAAATGTAAACCACCTCCATGTAACTGATGACTGAATTGTACTATTAAGCCTTTGTATGGAAATTTCCTTTGAAGTACTGCATGCATTTCTGGAGGCAAATTGAACTGACTTGGGTGCAAATCCCAACTTTAAAGGTGTACAAGTTATCTGTAGTCTAGTTCCTATACTTGTAACTAGAATGGCTAGCACAAGAGCAACAAAGTCTGAAAATGAATGGCAGCGTCCAGCCTGTGGTAGTGATTCAATAATGCTCATTTTCCAAGAACTTTTAGGGTCTGAGTTCAGCATTACTCGCTCCAGTGAACGAAAAACACATTCCCTTCCAAGGGAGCATTAACTGAGGGGCAGTCATAACAGTTACTTAGGTTTTTCTGTTTAAATACAAAAATACAAAGGCAAGGACTGGGGGTGTAGCTCTGTGGCAGATCACCTGCTAAGCATGTGCAAGACCCTGTGATCCATCCCTAGCACTGCAAAAAGAAATTTGTGTGTTTGTGTGTGTGTGTGTATCAATAAGGATCTCTTTAAAAGGAAGGTGATCAGTAATAACCTGAATGTTTTTGTTGTTCCTTTAGATGGGGGGACAAACTGTCATTCAGAGGATCGGGTGAACTCAAAGTGTAGAGGTTATAAATCTTCAGACCAAAGCTGGGCCCTGTGCATTGCTTGGCAAGAGTTCTGACCACTGAGCTATGTCCCTTGCCCTCTTCAGAATCTTATTTATGCTAGAAAATAGTGCATTAGAGTGAGAAAGAGAAAAAATGGACATCACCCAAGAAATTGAGCAAATGGTGAATCAACTTTGTGCAAGCAATGTCAAGGTATAGATTGCAAATGCAGAGCCAGGCCAAAGAGCAGAAGTGGGGAAAAGCCATGGAGCTTTGACTGGGCAGAGAGGAAGAAGAAGAAGAGTGGGTATCTGGGCCAGGATCCTGGACACAAACAACTGCAGAGGCTGCAGTCTCAGAGATGCTGATAAGGATGTACTGAGACTTGACAGAAAAAAAAAAAAAAAGCCTCAGTCTGCAGAATCTGCAGGGAACCCATGTCTGGGGGTGAAAGGTGCATTAGAAAGAGTCTGAGCTGAGTCTAAGGCCAGAGCCTGAGGCAAGCATGATGGACAGAAAAGGGAGTGGTAAGGGGCAGCACCTGAAAGGAGTCACTTTAAGACTTCAACTATGCCAGGCTGAGTAACCTGAGCCCTGAGGTGTGACTGACTCCAGTGAATGCAGTTTTCACATGTAATTCCCTTACACTGCATGACGTTAGGCAGGCCGTGCACCTAAGGTGTCTGTGTGCTGTACTGGGATATGTGTGGCAGGACAAAGCTGGCACTACCCAAAGAGGAAGGGAGCTAGGTGAATGTGGTCCTCTGCTGGACTGTCACCCCGTATAGTACGGACACAGCCTGGCTCACCCCACTGTGCTCATCCTTGAGAAGCAGGACACCTGGCTGCTAGATGACCCTCCTCATGAAAACCAGCCAGATCTAAGCAGGCCCAAGCTCCTCTTCATTCCCATTTGCACACCAAATGACACCCACCAACACCATAACAGTTTGCAAACACCATGACAGCAACCAGGAAGGGCTGGGTAAGGAAAGAAAGCAGGTGGTGCCTGGTTTCCTAGGAAACTCCACTCCTTCCCTAAAACCTGATGAATACGCCACCCTCTAATTTTTGCTGCCCTGGATCTGTAGCTCCACATCCCCCTCTCCTCACCCCCAAGGGGTTGAGAAGTTGATTTGTGACCTAGACTTCTTCTGCTCCATTCTTCAATCATTGAAGCTTGTGATGTTGATGTTCAAATTGGGTTTCCTTAACTGACTTCAAGAACCTGAAGAGGGAAAAGACTCCACTTTGAGGGTCTCTGCCTCTTAGGAGGGGCGAGCATTGCCCTGGTAACATAAGCATTCCTATTTGAGGAAAATGTATTCAAATGAACATGATGTGAAACTTTGGAGTGGGAAGAAGCCACAAAGAACTGCTGAATGAGGAAGAAGAGAGCTGGAAAGATGTATCCCACTGCTGTCTCAAGAGCACGTCTTCTCTCCGACCCCTCCCTTCCTGAGCTGTTGCTCAGTGAGCAGCAGCTGGGACCCCAGGAAACTGCCTGTCATCCTGGAAGTGGTTCTGCCCTGCCTAGAACTGAATCTTTGCCAAAGCCTTCCCTTCTTTTTCGTCTAACTCATTATAGCAAAGGGAAAAATTATAAAATCCAACCGACAGTGAGCCTGGACATCACTTTTTCATCAAATGGACAAGCAATTATAGTCTGAAAAGAGTTATCTAGACAGTCAGAGGCCACTTCTGTCAAATTATTGACAGAGTGGTTTGACTTTCTAAGGGCCAACTTTAAAAATCACTTAAAAGTGAAATTTGTTTCTCTCTCTCTCTCTCTCTCTCTCTCTTTCTTTCTCTCTTTTCTCCTGGCTTTGAAACTGAGCTTTACTATAAAGCAGAGTTTTGGCAAATTGAGCCAAATTAACTTTTTGATCTCGTGTTTAAAGTATTTAGATCATCATGTCTTAAAACCTTTTTAATAGAGAACTTGAAACATCATTCATTCATTTAACAATCATTAATTGAATGGTCTAGTGTGTGCCAGGGTTGCTATTGATGCAGATAAGATGCTTTTCCATACACATATTTTTCCTTACAAATGATATTCCTAGAAAGAATTCTCTTAGTTGTAGCATTAAAAAAATTACTAAATATATTGAAAATGAATTGGTTAAAGTATCAATTGAGCTTAAAAGAAAAAAATAGGGTGGGGGGAGTTGGGGTGTAGCTTAGTGGTACGGTGTATGTCCAGCATGCACAAATGGTTAAATCCCCATCATCAAAAATAAGTAAATAAATAAACTTCAAAATTGGGGGATGTAATTCCAGCAACTCAGGAGGCTGAGACAGGAGAATCATGAGTTCAAAGCCAGCCTCAACAAAAGCGAGGTGCTAAGCAACTCAGTGAGACCCTGTCTCTAAGTAAAATACAAAAAAGGGCAGTGATTGAGTGCCCCTAAGTTTAACCCCAGTTTGCTCTCCTCCCCCCAAAATATTGGAGGATGTAGAATGAAGACTATGGTTATTGGCAGGGGCCAGGAGTCAGATTGCCTGGGTCCACCTTCAGTGTTGATCCTTACACATGCATAACTTTGACCGAGTCAGTCAAGTTCCCAGAGCCTATGTCCTTTTTTGTGTCCATGAGAATTCTATGTCATAGAGATATTGAAAAAATTAAATTAGATAATGCATGTAGAGCACTTACACAAGGTTAAGTATATATTTAATAAACTTTAACTGTTGCTGGGCGCGGTGGTGCATGCCTGTAATCCCAGCACTTGGGAGGCTGAGGCAGGAGGATCGTGAGTTCAAAGCCAGCCTCAGCAACTTAGCGAGGCCCTAAGCAACTCAGTGAGACCCTGTCTCTAAATAAAATACAAAATA
>JAJEJO010002592.1:0-45612 GCA_020662805.1 Glaucomys volans
TTCTTCCCGTGTCTTCCCATGCTGCTCATATATCCTCCCCTCTAGTAGTGCAAATCAGAGGGATTGCAACTTTCCTGTAAAGACCCAGAGCGTCCCTGCAGATTTCCAGCAACTCACCAGATGTTTGAGAGGTGCTTGATCATGTGGTGACCCAAGATAGCCGCTATCTCACCACCGCCAGGTTGGGAATGATCAATGTTTCTGGGCAGAGGCAACCAGGAGATGCCGCACTGTGTCCCTGGAGCCACAGCACCGTGTCCCCGCGAAAGGGGTGGGCTTAGGTCCGAGGGCTCAGAGAGGTCAAATGGAGACTCTCCGCCAGGGAATCTGGAGGATGGCGCCGACCGGGCCCAAATTCCCCACTGGGGCCGGCAAACAGCTCCGCTCCCGGGTAAATCTCAGCTGAAGCCGCAGCGCTGTGTCCCCGGGGAAAGGGGTGGGCTTAGGTCCGAGGGCTCAGAGGCCAAAATGGAGTCTCTCCGCCAGGGAATCTGTAGAATGTTGCCGACCGGGCCCAAATTCCCTGCTGGGGCCGGCAAACAGCTCCGTTCCCCGGTAAATCTCAGCTGAAGCCGCAGTGCTGAAGCCGCAGCGCTGTGTCCCCGGGGAAAGGGGTGGGCTTAGGTCTCCTTTTGCTTTCTTGATGATGTGCTTTGATGTACAAAAAATCAATTTTGATGAGGTTTATTTTATCCTTTGTTCTACCCTTGCCCATGCTTTTGGTGTCATAAGTATCTTTTGCCAAATCCAAATTAAAGAGGATTTACTTCTGTGTTTTCTCATAAAACTTTTCTAGTCTTAGCTCTTCTATTTAGTTTTGTTCCAGTTTCAGGTCATTTTTGTGCATGTTGTGTGGTAATTGTCCAACTTTGTTATTTTTCATTTGACTACCCATTTGTTCCTATCCCATTTATTGGAAAAAAAATATTCTTTCCCTCATTTAATGGTTGTAGGACCCTTGTCAAAAATCAGTTGACCATAAATGTGATGGGTTTGTTTCTAGGCTCTCAATTCTGTTCCATAATCTATCTACCTATCCTTGTGCCAGTATCACATTGTTTTGATTATTCTGCTTGGTAATAAGTTTTACAATCAAGAAATGTGAGTCCTCACAATTTGTCCTTTCTTTTCTGTATTGTGCTGGCTAGTCTCTTCCAATTTCAGATGAATTTTAGGATCAGCTTGCCAAGTTCTTTAAAGAAGTCAACTAGGATTCCAATGGGGACTGTATTAAATATGTAGATCAGTTTGTGGAACACTGCCATCTTATCAATATTAAATCTTTTGATCCATCATCTGCACCTTAATGTTTTCGTCAATTACATTTCTTACTAACTTTCTTTTGCAATTTCTTAGTACAGATATGCCTGCCTTGCCATCTTATAAAAATGCAAGAACATTTCATTTTGATGACATACTTTGTCTTTACTAGTGCATATAAGGGATCTGATTTATAAAATTCCCTAATTCAAGATACAAAGAAAACAACTTCTGGTGGGGTACTGCTTGTAAAGTCCACTTACCATCTCCAACACCTAGAAAAGTCTGTATGCTAAAGATTGTTTTTGTGTTGAAATATTAGCTATCCATGTATGTTGACAACCAAAGCTAATGAGAATCTGTTGTCTATCTCCTACCTCATACTGTTTCTCTATTTCAGCACTTTCTTGGCCATGCCCATTTATGTGAAGGCTGAGTATATGCAAATTACCATAGAAATTAGGTGGGGATTCTATTTGAAAACTATTGTTCAGTTTATGCTTCGTAAAACTGACTACTTTATTATGAATGTATTCTAAAGCTTTTTCACATTCCTGAACTACACAAAGGCCTCTTATCCCTACGTAAATCTCTCATGTGTTCAATTTTGTATTATGCTAGATTTAATAATTTGGTGTCATATGCCAACACCTGCAGAAATAAAACTTGAAATTATGGCTTTCAAGTTTCCATTGTTCATCCATGAATTTAATATGCAGTTGATTTTCTCACTTGAATTGTAACTCTGAAAGCATTGCAGCAAGCCCATTTTTTCCATCAACTTGACACATAAGTGTGAAATAATATGTACTACTTTTGAACCTTCCATAGATGTTCTGAAGCACACCAGAGATCAGAAGGAAATCATGATGGTTTTGCACAGTGTCCAAGATTGTATTGCAGCTAATAGCACTTGCAAAGTTGGTGGTCTGGTAATTAAGTACGAATCAATCCACAGCTCATGTGTTTGCATACAGTAGTTCTCAGTGAGAATTCCTAGGTGGTCACTTGAACTTTTGTGGCAAGGAACTTTTGTGGCAAGGAGCCAAATTATTTTCTAAAATATGCACTAGTAATTCTTGTTGCCTTCAGCAAGCATATATCTTATACTGGTTAGGATATACATTTTTCTTTCTCCCTATCTGTAGAAATGCTACAAGCAATCGTTTTTCAACAAGCTATAGTACATTTATAGAATAGAAAGAATAGATATAAGTGAACATGAAGGACAATTCTTGTGTTACATGACATGAACATGAAAAAGAAACTGGATGAAATGACTGATTTATCTTTTCTTGCAAGCTTATGTTTAAATAATTGCATATCAGTGGATTCAAATGTTTTCTCCTACTCTGAATTGAAAAGCAACTCCAAATTCTTTCATTTAATTTTAACCTTAAACAACTGTGCTGTTGCTGATAAAAACAACAGTGTAACCTGTGCTTTTCCTAGTACATTATTTAGGTAAACACAAGTTGCAAAATCCACTTACAGAGAGGGAGTAGATAAACTCAGCAAAGTTCTGATCTAATCCAAACTTCTATGCTCTTTTTAAATATTTGCTGCAAAAATAATTTTAACTTCTCAGGTTTCTTCTTTTGACTCTTCCATCTATTCTTGAGTAAGTATTTTAATGTGAAAAACAATTTAAACACAACCCTTTCAGAAACTTGGTTTGCTCTTTTTGTTTCATATGTTGATCTTCATGTATAGAGCAGCTCAGATTTCAGGTATAAATGGTGAATCAGAGTGAAAACATTAAACTTCTATTATTGATACAGGAAAATTAAGCCAATGAAAAAATCTATTTAGCATCTGAGGGAAATAAAATCATACTTAAAGTGTTGCAATTTATATTATAGTAAATTTATGCATTATTGCATGAAACATATAATTGCACAGAATATTGAATGTTTCCATGATAATGTGGGCACTTTGTTCACAGCATTAAAATCCTCTTTGTTTCCTGATCTGTCAAGTGGGGATCATGATAACTCCTCAATCCTTGGGTCATGGTGAACAGTTGGTGAGATAACACACAGAAAGTGCTTGATATTTATTTGGAATATTATATCATGTACTCTATTCTTCTTTGTAAAAAGAATAACTCTATAATATCAGAATATGTTCAGGAATAAATCCTTATAGCACTAAGCAGTTTATCACAGTCCTTCAATATAAATGCAATTTAGAAACTTGTAAAAGAAGTAAATAGCGCATTAAAAAGTGGATATTTTATCTAATCAAAAATGACAGAAAAGATAACTTTGTCTATAACTTTTCAAAATGACATGCAGAGAATGTAAAAAGGGAATGTTATTTTCTAGTCAAATATCTTCCATCTAAAATATTACACCATTTCATGTCACCACTGGATAAAATTTTATTTCCAATGTCTCATTTTCTCTGATATTTCCATGCTTCTTACTACTTATTTCAGCGCCAGAAATCACTGAAGTAATCACTCTTTATTGAGATCTACCATATTCAGACACCATTGAAAAACTCAACAACTTTCCCAAGAAACCAGAAAGATACAGACAAAAAGAAATGTAATGTGATAAGCCAAAGTCTATACATACACATACAAAGAACAGACAGGAGAGAACATCAAATCTGTCTGGGAAGGTCAAAGGACATGACTTGGTTCTATTGCGATAACCTCAAAATTGTAAATCTTAATCCAAAATGGTTTTCTCTCACACAATATATATTCAACTCAAATTGGGACATTGATTAGGCATCCAGAATGGAGAAGGCACTATCGTCTTCCAACTTTCTCATCTAGAACTCAGTTCCACATTCACCAGGCAGAGGAGAGACTGTCTACACAATCTCAGATCATAGCCCATTGCCCCTAACCAACCAGTCTTCCCCATTTTGACCGCCCACATACCTTCCACTGCAAGATGGCTGGCAAATATGAATAAATGGATTTAATTCTTGATAAATGTCATTGACTTTACCACAGAATGCTTCAGAAAGATGAAATTTAAACTGGGACTTAGAGGCCAAGTCAAATTTTGTACAAACGGAACATGAGCAAAGCACATTAGAGGTACAGAAAACAGAATACAAAGGCAGGAAAATCAGTGGTTTATGATGGAGAAACAGTCCTCCCTTCTGTGTGGTTAAGAATGACAGTTACTCTTCAAACATCTGTTCGTTTCTGTAGTGATAGGGATTTGGGATACATAGGTTGACCTATCCACACACCCCACTGCATAGTAGACTTGCATCTAGGAACTGTGAGAGAAATGGGATGTCCCTCTAAAAGGAGGAACTAGGTCTTTCTTTCTCTCTTCTTTGCTACAGACACTGTGGGAAGCCTTTTTTTTTTTTTTTTTTGTCATACATATTACAACAAACTCTAGCAATGACAAAACAAGACGGAAAGAGCTAGAATCTCTAATACCATCAAGTTGTCATACCATTCCTGACTAGTTACCAAGAGAGAGAGATGAATTTCTATCTTGTTTTAGCCATATTCTTTTGGAATATCTTTTTCTAGCAGGAAAGCATATAT
Organism: Glaucomys volans; assembly: GCA_020662805.1. NCBI lineage: Eukaryota > Metazoa > Chordata > Mammalia > Rodentia > Sciuridae > Glaucomys > Glaucomys volans. The sequence continues at coordinate 4,787 of JAJEJO010002592.1, forward strand.
GTACCTCAAATAGCCTCATCCAAGTAATGATAGCTTTCTCTCTCTTGGTTATATCTTTTACAGCCATTAAGATTTTTGCAATGGATACCAAATTATAAATTTAGAGCTATAATTGCAAAAAATCACCCTACTTTGATTAAATGTCCTGTATCAGTATTGTGAATATATAGGTTACAGAACATTTTACTTCAGAGATACTGCAGAGGTTTCTAAATACTTGTGCTGTAGGAATGTTGTTCATACGACACAATGGTCTAGGCTAAACAGAATAACCATCATGTTTTCATTGTGAAAGGCCTTATTTGAAAACATATCTGCGTATCAGTGAAAGATGACCATACTACACAATAGAAACTGGATAAAATAGAAAAGAACGTTAGTTGGGTAATAAGAGAGGAGAAATGTCTGATAATTAAAGAAAATGACAAAGTGAAACAAGGATTCACTTCTTAGAAACCTTAGAGTGACATCTGCAAGATATGTCACATATTTCACAGTAGGTAACTGTGCCTCAGGGATAGGCAAAATCTACCATGTCCCTGATGTTGGATGAACATAGCAGATAGAGTGGAACTACCAGGGAATTAAAAGTCAGCAGTTTATAAATGAAACTCAAAAGATCCCCCATGTTTTTGACCTTTGACAATGAATCAATAAACATAAAATTGGGAATTCAACACTATCAGAATAAGGTACGGGTGTTTCCATTGCTTGATGGTAATGTTAGAAACATGTTGCATCATCTCTCTTAGCTCTAAATTCTCATCGACAACGAGGGGGTAATGAGTAAACCTCTAACTCCAACCTATTCCCATCACATAGTTGTCACCATTATCCCAACCTCTTTCAGGAAATATATTAGTCAGTTTTCTGTCACTATGAATGCCTGAAATAATTAACTTGTAAATCATTTAAGAGGTTTATTTTGGTACACAGATTTGGAGGTTATGACCTTGGATCGGATGGGCCCATGTCTTTGGGGCTTTGATAGCCATGTTGGATGGCAATGGCAGAATGTGTAGCAGAGCAAACTGCTCACCTTAGGGCCTGGAGCCAAAAGAGAGAGAGAGAGGAAAAGCCTGAGTCCCATCATATTCTTAGCACATCCCCAAAGACCTAAAGCCCTCCTCTGGGCCTCACCTCCTAAACTTTCCACCACCTCCCAATAGCACCATGACACACAGACTTTTCTGGAACACTTATCCAAACCATAACAGGCAGTTGATGTGAAGATTAAACATTCATGTTTATAAATATTTGGATTATACCTACCCCACACATGTATTCTTCTTCCTTTGACTCACATGAAACAGTTCTATTACCCCCAAATCTGTAGCTTCCCCTTCACGTCCTGAGGGGAAATCATGCACATGCTGCCTAGCTCACATCTCTGGTAATTTTACCCTGAGAAACATCTTTTATGCATATAGTTGTATTTCTCTCTTCTTTTCTTTCATTCCTCCTTCCTTTACCCCTAATTTTCTTAAATAAAAAAAGAAAAAGAAAAACACACACACTCTCTCTCTTTCTCTCTCTCTCTCTCACACACACACACACACACACACAATTTTGTTGCATTTGTGAACAAATAGTAACTTCTTCTTACAGAGATAATAATATGCCTCCATTCTAATAAAGGAAAACTACATGTTCTGAAATAAAATTAGAATAATAAAGAACCACTAGATCAGTATTCCACAAACCTCAGTGAACAAGATCTTTTCTCTCTGAGGAGCTTATTATAAAGCATATTCTTGGGTGCTAGCCCAAGTGATTCTAATTCATCCTCTCTGGTTAAGGTCTAAAATTGTGCATAATTAATAATCACCCTGGTGATTCTGATGCAGGTGTTCTAGACAACACACTTGAGAAACACTATGCTGGGTTGTAAATTTTGTGAAAGCATGAGTATCTACCCCAGAATGATGCCCAAATTTAGTACATACTCGAAAAAATTTTCTTGACTTTCCCCATCATTGTCATATCAACAAATGGAAATTTAATTCTGCCTGTTTCTCAATCCCACATCTTTAGAGTTAACCCTAATTTCTCTCTTTCTTCCTCATTCTGTATCCAGCTCATCAGCAAACCATTCTGCACAATCTGTAAAATAAATTCTGAATCTTACGATTTCTCAATACCTCCATCATTATCAGTCTCAAGCAACCCATCATATCTTGAGGCTCCAGACTCTTAACTGGAATTCTAGTTTGTACTCTTATTCACTGAAATATGTTATCTAAAATTTAGTGTCTTAAAGCAACAAAACTTTATTTGCATGCAAATCTAGAAATCAGAAATCCAAAATTGGTATTTTAGCTAAAGTTAGGAGTTGGGATGGAGGCACACTGAAGGGAGAACCAGTTTCCTTTCCTCTTATGGCTTCTAGAAGCAGACTGCATTCCTGGGCTCATGACCTCCTCCCTGTCCCTTCTGTCATCACTTCAACTTCCTGTGTCCTTCATCTACCTTCCATGGCCATACCACCTGTGCTCTCCTGATTCATTCTTCTAAGGACTGTTGTGATTACATCAGACCCACCCTGATAATCCAGCAGAATCTCCACATCTCAAAATTGTCACACTCATCCCATACACCAGGTCTGTTTTGCCACACAAAGTGATATTCACAAATTCTGGAGATTAGACATAGAGGGCACCTTATTCTGCCCAACACACTCCATGATAATAAACTCATAGAACTGCTAGAACAAAAAATTCTAACCATACCATTCCTGGGCTCCAAATCTCTTATTTGCATCACATGTTACACAGCACAAAATAGGAAGCACTTACCACAATCTAAAGGTCATTTCTGAGCTGACCCTCTCCAGCATTATCTACCACGGCCAGCTCTTCACTCCCTGTGTTCTAACCACATTGGCTTTTCGCTGCTCCTCAAATAAACCAAATGCACTTCTACCTCAAAGCTTTTGGACTTATTCTACCCTCTGCCTGGAGTGTTTATCTGCAGATATTTACAAGCTTGGCTTTCCTGTCTCTTCCAGTTTAGGATTAAATGTCATCTAATTGCAGGTCCTGTGTGAGTACTCCATGGAAAATACCTCTCCACTCTCAGTCCCCCATCTATGCCACTATGTTACTTTTCATAGTGTTTGTGTCCATCTCAATTAATATGTATTTGTTTGTTTGCCCTCTTTCCCACTGCTATGTCCCCTAGCATCTGACACACAAACATACTCAAATATTAAATCTTAAATAATGAATGAAGGAATAAATGTTGAGTTAATGATTTCTGCACACCTTTGTCATCAGTTATGCTCTTGAAATCTTCACATGTTATTTTCTCATTCTTTTATTAAACATGAAAAGTTAAGGTAAATTATCATCTCTTCTTCACCATAAACCAGTATCATTTTCAAGACTCTTATTACAAATGCTTATTACAACATAGATAGGACATTGTAGTTTTGCCTGCATGACCATGGCTACCATTTTTTTCAGGAAATCATATTCCAAAATAAAAAGAAGTGAATTCCCCTCAATTTTTTGAAGTATGTTCTGTGTATGAGTTTATAAGACTATTGGCATGTACCTGATATAAAAAAATGCATACCATTTATATTTATAACTCACTAGCATGTTTGAATTCATGGGAGGTTGCTCAAATAAACCAACTGTGTTGAAGTAATGATAATAATATTTAGAATTACAGTAACACTTTACCAACATTAATTACTGCTCACACTATCATTGCATTGTCATCTCTCCTTTACAGATTCAGAACCTAAGGGATAAGGAAGTAATTTGCCTAAGTCACGGAGGAACCTGGTGTTAAAATTAAAACTCAGTGATTCCTGGCTCTTAGAATGTGTGCTGCTACCACTAGGCCACACTCTGCTCTCCAGAGAGATGATGTGTCAGCATGGAATTGCACTAAAGCAAAGATGTGAAATGGTGCAACTGCATATCTTCTGAGAAGGTCTGAAGAAGAATCTACCTGTGATAGCAGGAGCAAGCAGCAGGACCCCACTCTGTTTAGAAATTCTGTTGACTCTCCCCACAAAGTAAAGTTGGGGAATCAAAAAATAATCTACACCACTTAGAAAATAGTAGCCCATGTCCTGGGGGAAAAAATTCACCAAAGTTTCTTAATTTGATTTGATCTCTAATAATATGAATGATTAAAACATGTTTTTTACTTCTTAGTAATCTACAGATCCAGCATTCATGAGGAAAATCTGATAAAATTCACGTATTTAATTTGAAGATTTGTGCTTACATAGAGAAAAAGGAGCTTAACATTCTTTCCCATTTACAGAGTGGGAGAGATTTAAGGCCTATGCTCTTACTTAACTATTAAAATTATACACAGGCATGTTCCGCCTTTATCAAGCAGCAACTCTTTATACCTTTCTACTGGGAAGACACCCACACTTCTTTAAAAATAAGCTGGGCAAACATTGACTGTGAATGTGTTTTTGTTTTCCTAATGGAATATCAATGGGAGTTGTACACACAGATCAAGCTTTGTACACATATTATTATCTCCAAATAATTAATATTTGTGTATTATTTCCCTTGGGTTGGCTATACATGAATACAGAGGCACTGGTACGACTCATCACAAAATACAGTGTTGGCTGGTTCCAGGGGTGCCTTTCTAAATACTCCCTGCCAGTGGTTGAAGGGGCTGAGGAAGCACCCTGCTGAGTCTTCCTCAGGGTGTATGTGCTAATTCTATCTGCTCCCAGTGGGAAAGCAGCCAAAGGCAGAAGCAGGAAGGACAGCACTGTAGTTCCTAGAGAGAGTAAGGTGCCAGCAGTTAGGAACAAAGAAAAAAAATGTGAATTTTATAAAATAAATATAACAGAAACAGTAATTAATACTTCCATCTTGCCATTATCACTGAAGAGAGAAGTTTCCTGCCTAGGGCTGGCAGATAGGGTAACAGCATCCAATTGCAGTCTACATTTGTTCTATGCATATGGAATAAAATAACAGAAATCACCATAAGGATTTAAGTCATAGAGCAGAATCCAGTGCAGGGACTACAATGACAATGACCTTGTGTTTTAGTCAGTTTTTTCACTGATGAGATGGTAAAACTCAACCAGAACAACTTTAGAGGAGGAAAAGTATATTTCAGGGCTCACCGTTTCAGAGGTCTTGGTCCATAGAAGGCAAGTGGACTTTCCCTCTGCTTCCTAATCATGATGAGCTGCTTCCCTCTGCCACACTCTCCTTCCATGTTGTTCAGCCTCACCTCAAGCCCTGAGGAATAGAGCCGGTCTTCTCTGGACCAAGTGAACCACTTCCTCCAGCCACACCCTACCTGCCTCCAGTTACCACTGAGTTAATCTCACCAGCAATTAATTCACTGATTAGATTAAGGCTGTAACCCAATGATTTCTCCTCCAAACTTTCTTGCATTGTTTCACACGTGATCTTTTGGGGGACATCTCAATCCAAACCATAACACTTTGTTACCTGGTAGAGTCTGTGTCACACTTCTGGAAGACCTCACTAGCTGGCTCACTCTTGATCTTGGAAGTCTGGCCAATAATTTAGCTTCTAACGTTTATAAGAAAACAATATTTGAAAAATATTAAGGAATTACATAACACAAAAATTTATATATATATGCACACATACATACATGTTCTGTAAGGTACTTTTGTTTCTATGAAGTGGGAAAAGCAAATGGTGAGTGAGGGAGATACTTGATCTCAAATCAGCCTTTGGGAAAGAGAATATGCATGCAATACCAAGTCATCCTTCCTACTTAATACTCTCTTGTCAGAAAATATAACTAATTGTCTGTTATATGTAAGTGCATCTAAGCTGGAGTGTTTTTCTGAACATTAGGTTTTTCTATTATGGTATAGAAAAAGAAAATATGACCCTGCAGAGCTATTTCTCAATGTTTACAATTAGAAAAGAAAGGTGAATATTAAATCTAGTTTGGAAATTACAATGATTCTTTAAACAGCTGAAAATTCAATTCACTATTATGAGAACACTAAATAGAACCTAAATGATCATTATGTATACAAATATATAAATGCCACAATAGAGGTGGCATTTTCATCCTAAACATGTTGCTAAAAAGAAATGCACAAAATGAAGAAAAATAAATACAAAAAAGTTCTTTTAAATTGAAATTTCTCAGTTCCATGGTAACAATGTATTATGAAGTTAAATAGCAATCACAAGTATAATTAAAGCCATAATTGTATATATATTTAGATCATCAATACACAGTCTTCAATTTAACAGAAAACAGGAAACATTGCAAAGATGAAAATTTTTATGATTTTTTTCCTTTATTCTGAGCTTTAATCCTCTGTTCCCAGTTGTAAAATATAAATTCTATAACTTAACTCCAACCTAAAATCCAGGAAAGAAAATATTTGGGAGGCAGAGAATTAATTCAAAGGAGGCAAAAATATTACCTGTGTCATATTTCCAAGGCAATCAAAGAATGTTGGCTTTGGTATTTGAAAGTGGAAATTATCCATAATTTTAGGCTTTTATATGAAAACTCTAAAAGAGAGAATGCAAACTTGAAAAACTATCCACATGAACTGAAATGTCTTTTCTTTATTTTGACCTTTTCTGCATGATATTCAGAGAACCAAAGTCATATTCTGCATCTGCTAATTTGAAGCCCTGTCACTTTTGAAATCTGGGAGGTAGATGCAGCTCTGTGGCCTGGCTTTTTGGATTTGGGAATATAAAGGGTATTTCAAGATCATGAAGCTAGGAAAAGATTGCTGGACTTGTCCTCCTCTGTGGAAGATGGTTTTAACAGCCTTTACAGTGAAGACAGTTTGATTAGTGGATCTAAAAACAATAGATTCTGGGAACAAACTTTCAAACAATATCTTATGAATAAGGAAACAGGGAGTATAGATAGACTTTGAAGCATGAGACCAGCATTCAAATAAGAGATCCTCAAGGATCAAGCTTAAGACAGTTACTGATACCTAATGCCTAATATCTCTATGGCTCTATTTTTTCCTTGTCTGTAAAAATTTGGATAATAGCAAATGTATTTCACAAGGATTTCTGAAAGAATCAGATCAGATGGCTGTGGAGAGGTTTTAGCAATATAGTTTTTTTCAATCTTGCTAAATTCATGTTTGCTATTAATACTTCTATGTAGAAATTTAGAATTTGCTTAAGCATATTCATTATGTACATTTCAGGATAACCCCATTATTTCCTTCATTAGTGGGTTATTAGTATAGTATGATCTGATAAAGGATAGTATACAGTTCAATATTACAGATTCAATATAACAAATAAATTTTGGCCCAAAGGAACCTTACAGTTGTTACAGCACAACTTGGGCACAGCATAGCTTAGAAAGTTGAAGCCCAGAGATGAGAAGTGTCTCATCCCTAATCAAAGCTCTTTCTTGTTTTAAGTGTGAGAGTTACATTTCTAAGACAAAATCGTAAATTAGTTTTTTCTCATAACCATTAGGTGATCTGAAAGGTTGCTGCTGCTTGGATTCTAAATTAACTCCTTCTACTCCTTGTTCTTATTAGTTGAAATAATCAACTTCTCTATAATAACTGATATACTCAACTATTTAAAAATAAGAGAAGGTTCTTGTGAAATATTTGTGCTTTTTTTTACTGATGACAGGTGACAGTGTTCAGAACACACAGCAGAGATGCCCACTGGTTCCTGAAGTTATTTTCAAATTCTTAGACATGTCTATAAAGTATCTTTAAAAGGTAAAATTAATATTCCCACCCAAATTGGAAAATTTGTTTATAGCCTCTTTAGGACTTTGATTCTTACTATGACATCTTCCATGCTTTTTTCACTTATTAAGTATTAAAAATTAACACATTTATCCACATAAAAAATGAAACTCACTCCTTCGAAGATCTTGCTTGCTTTGAAGAAAAGGATGACTATTTGCTTGCAGTTAACAGATAACTCTAACATATATCTAATAGAATTATGGAGGTTGCATTATAGAGACCAAAATCAGTGATCAGACAAACTGGATACATGACAAATTCCACCTTCATTTTCTTTCCTTATCCAAAGCTAGATTCTGTAATATTATCACATATTAAGGAGAAACATCATAACATATTCTAGTTTGAGGAAAAGTAAATACATGAATCATATTCTATTTCAGTATATATATATATAATATATAAATTCTGTATAAATAGAATATAGAAAGAAATTTTTACTTCTAATGATTCTTAGTGAATTAGAATCAGTGACAGTAGATGGACCTTTGAAATATGTGTTCTTCAACTTTGAAAAGATATTCAGGATAATCAAATGGAAAGAGTATTGAATTTGGAATCCAAGGACTCTGGTGTAGTTTGGATCTATTGCTCACACACCATGAACAGGATCAGTGAAGAGGATCACTCCAAAATATGCCATTTTGGCATAAAGATTATTTTAAGCTGAAGGAAACTTAGAAAAAAACTCAGACACAGATAAAGCTCTTTACTTTTCTCCTGCCCACCTTTGAACAGGGCATAAATTTCCCAAAGAAAAGTATCCTTCCCTTGTCCCAGAAAGAGAAAACAACATTCATTAGGTTAGGTGCAGTCAGCTCCAAGATGAGTCTTAATAAACCAAACCTCACTGAGCAACCCTGTCCTCTCTTAGCTTTCCCCACACATCTACCTTCCCATAATTTATCAACACTAGAAGCCAAAACCCTTTGCATCTGTCTTCTCCTTTTCCTATAATTTTTTGTCCTTTTTTAGAATGGTATGTAAGCTCCCCAAGTTTTTTCTCTGGGACATTCATTTTCTTTTTCTATGAAGTCCTCCATGAATGTAAAAAAAAATAAAATATTGCCAGGTGCAGCCCCAAGTGGATCTCCAGTGTCACCCGCCCACCCCATGTGGGCTCAGTGTGGGACTGCAGCTCCCCATCTACCAACACTTTGGGACAGCTCTGCCACCAACATGGATTATCCCCAGTTGAGCAGTTCCCATCCTGGGACACCTGATGGAGACTAGTACCTTTCATGCATCAAGCTACTGAAGACTGGGAGGTTTGAACAATACATTACAGTTTTGTTGCAGATGTTTTTTATTTTTATTTTTCTCACTCTATTTTCCTCTTATTTATCTGTTTCCTCAGCTTCTCTTTCTCCCTTTTCTCATGATAACAACCAAGGTCTTTTGATTCTACTTTCACTCTTCCTATAATCTAGTACCTCTGTATACTCACTTGTTATCTCATTAACATCTCATCCTACACCCCTCCCCATCCTCTTTGTTCACCAATAGAAACTGTACACCTTTTTGAAACCTATTGTTTATGCTGTAGTTAATAATCAAACTCATCATTTCTGTTTATTACGACAATACTGTTAACATCTTAATAGTGGATATTTGGTTTAAGGTTGCATATTGTTTGTATTGTGTGCTGCTAATATTGTTCTCCCCCTTAAAGGTGAGGTATTGGAAATCTGCAGGGACAGTATAAACCTATGGGAGGGGGGTCTGTAACACCACACATCTGCACTGGTGGAGGGGAAGATACATGAACAACATGAAAAAAGAAAGGAAGAAAGTGCCCCCCAAAATTCAAGATGCTATATTAATAGAATCCATTGACAGCACAGTATAATAAATATCAGAAAAGGAGTTCAGAATGTACATAATTAAAACCATCTTTGAAGTACTGGATGATATAAGAGAGCAAATGCAGGCAATGAAGGATCACTTCAATAAACAGTTAAAACAGAAATGCAGGAAGCAAAAGAGCATTTCAATAAAGAGATAGAGATTCTGGAAAAAATTATTGAAATGAAGGAAACAATCAAATTTAAAACTCAATAGAAAGCATCACCAATGGACTAGATCACTTGGAAGACAGAACCTTGGGCAATGAAGACAAAATATTTTTTCTTGAATGTAAAGTTGACCACATAGGGAAGATGGTAAGAAATCATGAACAGAACCTCCAAGAACTATGGGATATCATGAAAAGTCCAAATTTAAGAATTATTGAGATTGAGGAAGGCACAGAGATACAAATGAAAGGATGAAGCAACCAATTCAATGGAATATCACAAAATTTCCCAAACATGAAGAATGAAATGGACAATCAAGTACAAGAGGGTTACAGGACACCAAATGTACAAAATTACAACAGATCCACACCAAGGCACATTATAATGAAAATGCCCAAGATAAAAATAAAGATAGAACTTTGAAAACTGTGAGAGAAAAGCATCAGATTACTTTTGGGGGGGAAACCAATAGGGATATCAGCAGATTTCTCAGCCTAGACCCTAAAAGCAAGGAGGGACTGGAGCAACATATTTCACGCTCTGAAAGAATGTGGATGCCAAACAAGATTCTTATACCCATCAAAACTAACCTTCAGCTATGATGACAAAATAAAATTCTTCCATGATAAACAAAAGTTAGAAGAATTTACAAACAGAAAACCTGCACTACAGAACATTCTCAGCAAAATATTCCATAAGGAGAAAATAAAAAACAACAATGAAAGTCAGAAAATGGAGGAACTACACTATGGGAAAATCCAGTCAAAGGAGAAACCAAGTCAACTTAAAAACAAAAAATGAGCCAAATGACCAGGAATACAAATCATATCTCAATAACAACCCTGAATGTTAATGACCTAAACTCATTAATCAAAAGACATGGACTGGCAGATAAGATTTTTTAAAAAGACCCAGCAAGATGTTGCCTCCAGGAGACTCATCTCATAGGAAAAGACATCCACAGACTGAAGGTGAAAGGATGAGAAAAAACATATCACTCACACAGACTCAGTAAAAAGGCAGGGGTTTCCATCCTCAAGTCAGATAAAGTGGACTTCAGGCCAAAGATAGTCAGAAGTGATAAGGAATGACATTTCATACCTCTTAAGAGAAACATAAATCAACAAGCATAGTCATCTTAAATATTTATGCCCCAAACAATGGAGCATCTATGTACATCAAACAAATCCTTCTCAATTTCAGGAATCAAATAGATCACAACAATAATACTGGGTGACTTTAATATGTCTCTCTCACCACTGTATAGATCTTCCAAATAAAAACTGAACAAGGAAACCATAGAACTCAATAATACAATCAATAATTTAGACTTAACAGACATATATGGAATATTCCATCCATCAACAAGCGAATACACTTTTTCTCAGCAGCACATGGATCCTTCTCTAAAATAGACCATATGTTACACCACAAAGCAACTCTTAGCAAATAAAAAAGATAGAGATACTACCTTGTATTCTATCTGATAATAATGGAATCAAATTAGAAATCAATGATATAATAAAAAATAGAACTTACTCCAACACATGAAGATCAAATAACATGCTATTGAAAGATGCATGGATAGCAGAAAACATCAGAGAGGAGATAAAAAAAATTCTTAGGAGTAAATAAGAACAGCAATACAGTATATTAAAATCTCTGGGACACTATGAAAGCAATACTAAGAGGAAAATTAATTGCATGGAGTGCATTCAATAAAAAAATTAAAAGTCAACAACTAAATGACCTAACATTACATCTCAAAGTCCTAGAAAAAGAAGAACAGATCAACACGAAAAAGTAGTAGAAGATAGAAATAATTAAAACCTGAGCTGAAATCAATGAAATTGAAAAAGAAGAAAACAACTAAAAAAATTGACAAAAAAAAAGTTGGTTCTTTGAAAAAATAAGCCAAATTGATAAATCCTTAGCCACACTAATAAAAGAAGGAGAGAGAAAACTCAAATTCTAAAATTCATGATGAAAAAGGAAATATCAGGACAGACACTATCAAAATACAAAATGTAATTGGAAACTCTTTTGAAAATCTATATTCCAACAAAATAGAAAATCTCAAAGACCTCAACAAATTTCTAAAGACATATGATCCACCCAAACTCAATCAGGAGGACATATACAATTTAAACAGATCAATTTCAAGCAATGAAATAGAAGAAGTCATCAAAAGCCTAACAACCAAGAAAAGCCTGGAGCCAGACAGATTCTTAGACTAGTTCTACAAGACCTTCAAAGAAAAATACCAATATTCCACAAAATATCCCATGAAATACAGGAGGAAACCCTTCCAAACTCATTCTATGAAGCTAGTAACACCCTGATACCAAAAGTAGAAAAAGACACATCAAGGAAAGAAAACTTCAGACCAATATCCCTGATGAACATAGATGCAAAAATTCTTAAAACTCTGGCAAATCACATACAAAAACATATTGAAAAGATATTGCACCATGATCAAGTGGGATTCATTCCAGGGATGCAAGGCTGGTTCAATATCTGGAAATCAATAAATGTAATTCATCACATCAATAGACTTAAGGTTAAGATTCATGTGATCATTTCAATAGATGCAGAAAAGGCATTTTATAAAATACAGCACCCCTTCATGCTCAAAACACTAGAAAGAATAGGGAGAGTAGGAACATACCTCAATATAGCCTCTACACTAAGCTATCTATGCTAAAGCCAAGGCCAACATTCTAACTGGAGAAAAACTGAAAGCATTCCCTCTGAAAACTGGAACAAGACAGGGATGTCCTCTTTCACCACTTCTATTCAACATCATCCTTGAAACTCTAGCCAGAGCAATTAGACAGAAGAAATTAAAAGAATGTGTATAGGAAAAGAACAATTCAAACTATCCCTATTTACTGATAACACGATTCTATATTTAGAGGATCCAAAAAATTCTACCAAAAAACTTCTAGAACTAATAAATGAATACAGCAAAGTAGCAGGATATAAAATCAACACTCATAAATCCAGTGCATTTCTATTCATAAGTGATGAATCCTCTGAAAGATTATTTAGGAAAACTACCCCATTTACAATAGCCTCAAAAAAAAATAAAATACTTGGGAATCAATCTAACAAAAGAGTAAAAGACCTCTACAATGAAAACTACAAAATACTAAAGAAAAAAAATTAAAGAAAACCTTAGAAGCTGGAAAGATCTCCCATGTTCTTGGATAGGCATAATTAACACTGTCAAAATGGTCTTGCTACCAAAAGCACTATACAGATTCAGTGCAATTCCAATTAAAATCCCAATGATGTACCTCATAGAAATAGAGAAAGCAAGCATGAAATTCATTTGGAAGAATAAGAGACCCAGAATAGCCAAAGCAATCCTTAGCAGGAAGAACAAAGCAGGAGGTATCACAATACCAGACCTTCAACTATACTACAGAGCAATAGTAACAAAAACGGCAAGATATTAGCACCAAAATAGACAGGTAGATCAATGGTACAGAATAAATGGCACAGAGACAAACCCCCCAAAATACAGTTACCTCATACTAGACAAAGGTGCCAAACTATGCAATGGAGGAAAGGTAGCCTCTTCAACATATGGTGCTAGGAAAACTGGAAATCCATATGCAGAAAAATGAAATTAAACCTCTATTTCTCACCCTGCACAAACCTCAACTCAAAATGGATCAAGGACCTATGAATTAGGTTGGCTTAGGACCAAACTTTCTTAACAAGACTCCCAAAGCACAAGAAATGAAAGCAAGAATCAAGAAATGGGATGGGTTCAAACTAAAAAGTTTTTTCTCAGCAAAGGAAACAATCAATAATGTGAAGAGAGAGCCTACGGAGTGGGAGAAAATCTTCATCACATGCACTTCAGATAGAACACTAATCTCCAGAATGTATAAAGAACTCAAAAAACTTTCCACCAAGAATACAAATAACACAATCAATAAATGGGCTAAGGAACTGAATAGACGCTTCACAGAAGAGGATATACAAGTGATCAACAGGTATATAAAAAAATGTTCAACATCTCTATTAATTAGATAAATGCAAATCAAAACTATTCCAAGATTTCATCTCATTCGAATTAGAACAGGTATTATCAAGAATACAAGCAGCAATAGGTGTTGGTGAGGATGTGGGGAGAAAGGTACACTCATACATTACTGGTGGGATTGCAAATTGGTGCAGCCACTGTGGAGAACAGCATGGAGATTCCTCAGAAAACTTGGAATGGACCCACCATTTGATCCAGCTATCCCATTCCTTGGCCTATACCCAATGGACTTAAAATCAGCATACTACAGTGACGCATGTTCATAGCTCCTCAATTCACAATAACTAGATTGTGGAACCAACCTAGATGCCCTTCAATAGATGAACGGATAAAGAAACTGTGGTATATATACATAATGGGTTATTACTCAGCCATAAAGAATAATAAAATTATGGCATTTACAGGTAAATGGATGGAGTTGGAGAATATCTTGCTAAGTTAAATAAGCCAATATCCCAGAACCAAAAGCTGAATGTTTTCTCTGATAAGTGGATGATGGTACACAACAGAGGGGGAGGGGGTAAGGGAAGAATGGAGGAATGTTAGATTGTATAGATGGAAATGAGGGGGAAGGAGGGAAGAGAGGGAAGGAAGATAATGGAATGAGACAAACATCATTACCCTATATACATGTATGATTACACAAATGGTATGACTCTATATTATGTACAACCAGAAAAATGAAAATTGGTACCCCATTTGTGTACAGTGAATCAAAACACATTCTGCTTTTATGTGTATCTAAATAAAAATAAATAAAAAATAAGATAAAAAGAAAAATGCATTCTTCAAAGATCAATGAGGTAGAGACAAAATATGAGAAAATATGTGCCAAAACCCCTCAAACAGGCAACTCGAAAGTATTCAAAACTAAGTCTTAATATATTTTCCTTCATCCCTTCCTTTCTTCTTTTTCTTTTTTTACTCTTTTTTTTCTGTGCCTCTTCTTTCAAACCTTTCTCTTACTTCTTTCAAATTATCTATTGAATAAAGTTGAGTAACATACAGTTCTTTCAATAAGACATTCACAGCCAAATAGGGATAACAAACATATAAACAATATATGAATTAAGAATAGCAGTAGCATGGAGGAGAAAGTGGGCACTACCTGGGTCTAAAGAAAGCCAGAGAGTTTTCAAAAGTGACCAATAAGAAATAGATATTGAAGGGTAGCAGGGTGTCAGCAGGTGAGTGAGAATGCACACATTCCAAGCAAAAGGACAGTTCTCATGCAATCTGGTCAGGGAATAGAATTACTCTCCTCCTCCTTCACTGCCTTGGTATTCATGTGCCTTTGGGACTTTGAATACTGGCCTTCCACAACCGCTCTGCAACCAATGTACTGACAGACAGTTGGGCTAAACTTTGCTCATTCAGGATAAGATGCACCTTGGAGATCCATTTTCTCCTAATAGTGGGACTTCTTGGTTTTCTAGGTACTCTTCTCAGGAAATGAGGCATGAGAGCAAATAGTCGAAAATTGAGATTGATCATTGTCAGCATCTAAGTGAAAATCAATCTAAGGACCAGTGCCATAGATTAAAAAGAAACTTGAAAGAAAAGTACATAAAAGTCAGAAAAATAAACGTTCTAGGATTTAGTACCCCAGTGGGTCATTGTCCTTATTTTCTGAGAAAATATGAATGAAGGAAGAAACTATTAATTGTCAAAATTTAGAGCTTTCCTTTTTCTATTCTTTTTTTTAAAAATCATCATTTACAACATGCCATGTGACATATTCTTAACATTTTATAAACCAAAACTGCCAAAGCTCCTGATTTCCTGTTGCTGTCAATAAATACTAGGGATAAGGGTGGTGTGGAGGGAATTTTAGATTACTTTATAAGTGATGGCATAGTAAGACAATTTACAAATAATACTAATAACAATGCCTGGCACACAGTAAATTTAAATAAATAGATAAATAAATAAATAAATAAATAAATAAATAAATAAATGTTTATAAAGGAATGCTTGTCCTCAGAGGGACAGAGGAAGTTCCCAGTGCCATGCTGTTCCTTTGGGCATCGACTCAGCATCAGCTCCATGGTAGTAAATGGAGAAGAGTATGAGGTAGCTAGCTTTCTCATTGTAATATAAAGCCCCTCTTTCTGTCGGGACAAGATTCTTAACCAGCAGGCACTCAGAGGGTAATTAAATTACAGAGAATGGGGAATGGAAAAATTTGAGGGGAAGTTTATTTCTATGGAGAGAGAGGAAGAGAGAGCGCCAGCAAGCAAAAATTACATTTTGAAGTATTCTAGATACAAAATAGATAGTGTCCTTTCTCCTTTTTTATATATACAAAGGAATTTTGGTGATCTTAAATTGTTTGTAAGAATGATCTCAAATACTTAAACTTTAATATTTTAGGAACTGCTTTAAAGAATTGCCTTCATGGGAGAAAAGATAGATGATAGGGGATTTTTTTATATATATATACTGATACAGGAATTTGTAAAATAAAATTCTGGCATTGGTTATAGAAATTTAGTGATATCAGACAGGTTAAGCCTCCTTTTTAAAAGTTACTTAGATACCTTCAGGTAAAGGATGAGTGAACACTTCTTGGGCTATGACATTTGCAGTCGCCCTAGTATATTTCCTTAGTGATAGCAGATTGAGCTTAGTCCCTGCAGGAAATCTTTACAAAGAAAATAAAAAAGCCTCAACTCCTATGTGTATGTGTGTGTGTGTGCGTGTGCGTATTTACATACACACACATATATATATAATACACTTAATATAGACAAAATATATGTATCCTCAAGTCATTTTTATTTAATCAGCAAAGGGTTGGACCTTCTATTGCATGCTAGTCACTACTCTGAACTCTAGAAATAAAATTAAAATTCTTTAAAATAAAAAAAAATCAGTTTAGAATTTATTCAGTCACCATGTAGATAAAAAGAACTCCTAGCACTGGTGTGGAATGTCCCTTTGGAGAAGCTAAGAGCAGTCTCTGAAAACAGCACACATAAAGGGCATAGCTAGCCACTGAGTCACTATCTCTGCATTGGTCAACCCCGTGTTGATCATATAGTAATAAGAACAATACCACGGTAGTTTGAATCATCATGATAATGCAGAAGATTCTTAACTGGTCAATGTTTTTGGACAGAACTAACACTAAATAAGCACCATTAAGATTGAGACTGAATTTGTAGCAATAGAGGAAAATTGTTGATGTCTTGAAGGTATGTGCTCAGGGGACACTGGACTTTCTTAGTAAAAACTGAACAGATCTCTTTCAGGCAACAAAACTTTAGCTCCAGGAAGCATCTTTTGATTATCTGTTCACATTTGTATGAAAAAATGCAGAAAAATAAATAGGAAGTGACTAGAATTCTTGTTCTCCAATTGAAAAAATAGAATTTGGATGTTGAATAATCAAGGTAAAATCCCATAGTTTTGTGGTAATTATTTTTTCTGGTCCTTTTTTATCATCCTTGATTTCCTCATTTGTCTAAATGAGGCTAAAGATATTTGTATTTGTAGGAATTAAAAGGGAACTATATTAAGAGCCATGTACAGTGCCAGTGGTTACCATTATTTGACCAGAGGTTGTATCTACTTTAAAGGAAAAAAAAAAAAAAAAAAGAGAGAGGGGAATCCATCCACTAATAATTTTTTTTTCAGAAAAATAGGGTAGTTACAATAGAGTTGACAGATTGTTTACAGACATGAATTTATCACTTACAATCCATAGTCTAACAAGTAATAAGCTAATAGTATCTGGACATTAAAAACCATGAAACTTCATGGTTTGACTTCAAAGTTCACTCATGTTTTAAATTCACACTAATCTGCTGCATTAATCACTTGGGCTTTTGAACACTTTTGTAGAAAAGAATTTTACAGAAGATTTGCATTTTACCCTTTAGATCCTTTTGTTAATTTTAATTCATTTCAGAAAATGTCTAAAGTCTTTAATGAAGTACTATCTTCATTTATTAGTTGCACTATAATTTGGTGAACTTCAGCAGTTTAAAGTACGGGGATGACATAATCAATTATAATTGTTTTAGAAATGTTTTTATCTTAATTTTTTCAAAAAAGCTTCAAGGTAATAATAGCACTTTTCATCAGTAAAGTTCCTTACAAAGGTGAACTAACAGGAAAGGAGTGTTCTCTGGTTGTTCAACAAGAAACAGAGTTGAGAGAGCTGAGTTCTATTACTGTCTCCTGTGCTTGCTGCAGTGATTTCACATAAGTCAACTTCCATGGGCTTCACTCTTCATATATGATGTCTCCGGCCTTGGGAATGCTCAGAGAACCACTTCCTGCTCTGCTGTGAATAGTAAGATAATTCCCTTTCATACATGTTACCCTATTTCTTACTTCCTTTTTATTTTCCCAGGTTGGATCTCTCTCAGTACCTCAGATTTGGGAGAAGGGATAATGATGAATATCAACCTAAAGTAAAGGGTCCAATTTGGAGACTGAAAAACTTGAGTTCAAATTTTGATTCACTCTTGAATTAGCTGCATGGCTTTGAGCAAGTGACCTCACTATGCTGAATTGGTTTTTTACATTTAAAGTATAGTTAATGCTATCAGTATCTCAGGGTTGCTTTAAATCAATTTAATGATATTTGATCTGTATTATTTCACTCAGCTAGACTTCTGATTGTTTTCCTCAGTTCGTAAAATCTTTACCTACACCCATTAAAAGGTCTCCCATTTTGCTGCTATAAAAATAGAAGGTCTGGCAATGAAATTTCTATCACAGTTCCCAACTCCACCCCAAAAAAACCCGGACAGACAGACCCATGTATGTACATGCACATGCACACACACACACATGCATAGCTTCTCCTTTTCTTTATGATCTCTAACTCCATTTTATCCACACTGGCATCCTTTCATTCTCTAAACAAGCAGATTAATTCCTGCCTCAGAGCCTTTGCACTTATTTGTCATTTTTCTGTTCTTTCCCCAGAAAACTGACTCTGTCACCTCCTTCAGATTTTTTGCTTAAATGTTAAAACATGAGTGAGTTCCTCTAGGACCATGGTATTTAGAATTGCCATCTGTTCCCTACTTCGTCCTTCCAGCACTACCTATTTCTCTTCCCTGCTTAATTTTTCCCAATATGTATTAATTGTTTATTGTTTTATATCTTATCAAATTACCTCAAAATTTAGTGGCTTCAAACTACAGTTTTCCACATTGCTAGTGGGTCAGGATTCCTGACATACCTTGTCTAGGTTCCTATAGTTCCATCTCTCATGAGGCTGCCATCAAGTATAGGCTGCAGCTATGGCCTTATGCTTATCTAAAGGTGAGCCTATAGGAATATGCTTCCAAATTCACTTAGGGTTAGCAGAATTCAGTTTCTACAGGCTGTTGGACTGAAAGCCTCAGTTCTTTGCTGACCACTAGCCAGAGGCCTCCCTCAGTTTCTCGCCACATCCATCTTTGCATAAAACAACTCGCAACATGGCAGCAGGAAAAAAACAAGTGAAATAATGAGAATGTCCAACATGGAAACCACATGTGTTTGTAACCTATGCCCTTAAGTAATAGTGTTACCATATTTTATTCATTAAAGTAAGTCACTAGGTATGCCCATACACAAAAGGGTGAATACAAGGGAATAAGGATTATTAGAGGAACTTATCTACCACACCATGCTAATGGGGAATGTTGTCTGTTTTATGTACTACCATGTCCCAAAAGTTGAGTACAATGCCTAGCACCACAGTATGATTTCCATGCACATTTATTGAATGCATGAGTATAATTCAAAATCTTCACTTGGTTACTACTTAATAAATGATGGCTACTAGTATAAATTCCTGATTATACTTCTTTCTACTCATATCTTACATTATTATATTGGATTTGAATTCCCTTGATGCTACTGAATTAGACAATAAGAAAGAGCACCGTGTTTTTTCATATTTTGAAGACAATAAGACCCAAATGGTTATGAAATCTGCAAACAAAAGGAAGAACAGAATGGCTACATGAAAAAAAATGTGAGACCAATAGGAAGAAGATTTAAAGGTTGATAGTATCCATAGAAGTAGACTTTGTAGCAGAAGGCTTTGCTGGAAAATAAGGAGAATCAGGAGTGGGGGGTTGTGGTTCATGAA
The DNA here is from genome assembly GCA_020662805.1 of Glaucomys volans. Classification (NCBI taxonomy): domain Eukaryota; kingdom Metazoa; phylum Chordata; class Mammalia; order Rodentia; family Sciuridae; genus Glaucomys; species Glaucomys volans. The sequence continues at coordinate 24,700 of JAJEJO010002592.1, forward strand.
TAAGGTTTCATTTGTCATTTCCATGCTTAAGGTTCATGGAAAATTACTGATTGTTTCCAGTTATCCAATTCTGTGTTCCTATTATTTTCTATTGTGGAGAAGTCTGAATTGCTACTAATGAATCAGTAGGCACTCCTAAAGATTATTATACTTCATCAAAGGAAGTTTTGCCCTCCTATCGACATAGTTTTCTAGATATTTCATGCCTTTTAAGAACATTGAACTGGGGGAATCATGTGAATTAGAAATTAGCAGTAGAAGAACATCCATGGCAGAAAGAACATCTCGTTCCCATTTGAAGCTAGGTGAGATTCAACTGAAGAAAAGTGCACAGTTTGATGAGCCTAACAACATCTGTTTCTCTTGTTTCTAACCGTTCTTATGAGTTAATGAATAAATGCCAGGTGCTTAAGAAGAAGAGGAATGCCAATAAAGCTCTGACAAGGGATGGGCGCTGTCCTTAATGGCACCCGTGCAATGACAAGAAAGCGTGGGTGTCCATCGTGACTGGCAGAAGAGATTCATGGCACCCATCCTGTGAGAGACGTTCGGTGTATGATCCAGGACAGCAGCCCCTGAGTTGGAGCTGAGAAATTACACCTGAGGATGCTTCTGGGATATGATTTTGATGAAGTGAGAAAACAATCATCTTTACAATTCTACTTTGATTTACTTTGCTTGTGTAGTTATTATTTCAGTTCAGAGTCTGGTAACTTCTTATGTTATTCCAGAAAAAGAGGTATTTGTTTAGGAACTGCCATATATTTTCTGGTTATACTGGAACTAGAGCTATTGAAAGGCCTTGTTATCAGATGAAGATCATTTTGCCTCCTGTGTCCAGTGGCTGCAAATTATACACACCAAAGTTTTGGCTAAAGTAGAAGAGTACAATGGGTGTCGTGGTGGTACTTACTTTTTGGGAATCTCTAGCAATGAGGAGTCAGCTGCACAAACTCTTCCACTGTAGAGCTAACCTGGTCTGTATAAAAGCTTTATCTTGGAAAAAGTGGGAGCCCTCACCCTCTGAAAGGGAGGTGGAGAGAGCTGGTGGGGAGGAAGGCTGAACCACTTCTCCTCTGAACTCCATCCCATAAGGGAAGCAAAGAGGCTTGCCCTCATAGGCCTGCCTTCAGGGAAACAAAAACCTTGAAGAGATTAAGTGACTTTTCTTGGAACTACACATCTTATTAACACCAGAATTGTAATTTTAAACGAGCAATCAGGAAGTGCTAGAGGATAAAATATTTAAATGATCACATCCAGAATAAAAATAAACCACTCTTTATCAATCATGAGATTAGAAAGATGACACTTTTTCTTTGATGTGATCTAGAAGTTAAACTGATGCATGTATAAAGAGAGCACACTTAGTTTCTCAGCAAACAATTGAAATATTAGATCATTTTAATTATATTAAAATTGCTCCTATGTAAACTGCAATAGCATTTGCACAGCAATAGAAGACTCAAAGGTAGAAGAGCCTGGGAATTGAAGGCTTTAATTAGAATTGAAAAACAGGAACCTTAATGTACTATCCCTTTTAGAACACATCCTAGCTTCAATTAATTTAGAATTAGAAGATCTGCAAAAGAAAGAGACAAATATGGTTAGGCTAGAGGTAGCAAAAAAGTGTAAAAACAGTCAGCAAAAATATGCTAAATAAAAGCTGTTATTTACATTAGCACTTAACGAAGTAAACAAGAAAAAGATTGTTTTACTAATAAAGACAAAGGTAACAATGCAGTTGTAACAATTCAGGTTTTCTAAACTATATTTCAATCATTTAGGAGGCATTATGAAAACTGCTGTAAACCAAATATAAACAACGGTGAAAGCAGAGAGGTAGTGTCGTCTCATGGAGAGAGTGTCGAACTGGAAATGCCTGGCCTTGACATTTCTATTCATCTGGGCCCCCAGCTTCTCATGAGACTCAGGAAAGGGTGTTTTATTTCTCAGTGCCACTGTTTTCTCATCTACAAAGCACAGCCCTTGAAATCTAAGCTATATATAACTCCTAGACAGACTATGTGATGTATTCTGATATGTAGAAACCTGTAAAAAAAAAAACCATGTAAATACTTCTGTATGAATTTCTTTAGTTCAGCTACTCTTTCCTCAAAGGATAAGAATATGGAAGCTCCAGCATACTAAACCAATCAAAGCCTTGTTGCTTTTTCAGAATTGAGGAGTGCACACTGCCACCTGCTATCTGCTCTCCAACCCTCACTGGCTCCACCTCAGCTGCTTATAAAAGGGGCTGCAAAAATTCCACAGCTCTGTTGAACACAATTTAAACACATCCATCTTCATGATGCTAACAGCTGGATATTTGGAATGATCCAAATGAATGTTTCTTTCTGCTTTCATTCAGTTTTTTCATGCATACAGTTTTAATAGAACGATCGTTTTAAAGCAAATTAAATCATAAAAGGTACTGTTGGAATCCAAGTTTCGGTAGTCACTTTTTTTTTCTTCACAATCAAAAGGTAAGTATGAAACAAAATTGCTGATTTTGAAATTACTATATTTCAATTTGTTAGATAAGACTAAATAATAACATCTTCAACAGGCATTTCTTTCTTTTCTTTCCCTCAAGGTACTGGGTACCTTGTAAGCAAGTGTTTCACCCCTGGGCTACATCCCCAGCCTGGCATTTCTATTTTTAAAGAACTCAATCCAAAAGAAGGCTAAGTGACAGTAAAAACCACTCCACACTAATAATTAAAAGACCTGGATTCCTGGGTTCTGGTCCTGGTTTCTTCATTAACTGCTCATCTAGTTTTGAAATCTTTCCATAATTCATTTCTTTCCGTACAGGATGGGAATCTTTCCTTTATACAATCCAAAAGATAGGCTTAGTAGAGGTAACATTTATAGGGATCACTGGAGTTAGGGCCCATGACCTCTTTGGTTATTTGAGTAAAAGCATAGTTTTTATTCATTGTTGCTATTGATATAAAATGATAGAGAGAAAATACATCATATTCTGTCAATAGATTTCTGTTAGGGAAATTTCCTGTACCTCTCTGAACCGAGACTGATTCTTGATTTGTGAATGTATGACTGAGAAGAAACATGACCATTGACTATCAAATGAATCAAAATCCCAAAACAACCGCACCTGAGAATAACAACATATTATGAACATAGACTCTGAACCCATATCTGTCTGATGGTAAAAAGTGAAATTACAAGATTTTACTCTGCAATCAAACTTTTGATATTTTTTAAACAATTCCTTCATATATTCTTTGACCTCTTCACTGATGCATACCCCACACCCAACAAAGCCACCCTCCTCCCCTGCCACCTCACTTCCTTCAGTTTTACCATTGGAATTTTCCAGCACTTGCATCAAAGCTGAACTTGGTTTCTGGATTTTCTGCACCTACAATGACTTTTTCTTACCTTTGCCCACATAGTTAATAGGATAAGTTATGGACATGTAATTATACTAATATGTGGATAATGTCTAATTCAGTTAAAAAGAATGAATGCATCTCCTATTAGGCAAGGAGCTATTAGATGAGTAGCAGCCAAGTGGGTGTTGACATTCTCCCACCTCCCTACTTCAGTCGCAGAGCATGAAGATCATCTAAAGAACAAGCAGTTTGACTGTCAGTACTGAATTATTACTCAAGCTCTGACCAATTCTTTGTGTAACATTCACTTTATTATAATTATGACTAAAGGAATGATATCACATTAGCAATCTCTTTATCCCATTTTATGAAGAGAATTTTTAACTAAATCCCTGAAATTGTTTTAATGTAAAAATGAAAGCTATTTTGATTATCAATGACATCTTTGTCACTTGAAAAGTATCAAAACAAAAATTCCTAAACATTAAATATGCTCTTTTATTCAATTATAATGAAAATTTCAATGTATCATTATATTCATTTTATAATTTACACAGGATCTTCCATCATGTTTTCTATAAAACACTCCATAAACTGATATATTGACTGTGTTGTTTATAAATAATTCAATTGCAGATAAAAGCTCTTAGGAAAAAAATGCATTTAACATTATGGTAATTTTGTTTATAGATTGAAACTTCAAATGCAAAACTATGCAATTTATTGTCTTCAACAATGAATGCTTGCTTACATGAACAGATAACTATAAATAACACTGCATGAAACTTTGATCAACTTTTTAAAACCTTTATCCCATTAGGTTCTGAATTAGAATTATTTGAACAACTTTTGGCATTAAGAGGAAACACTATGATTGATGTCAAAGACAAAAAGAATTATACGAGTAGAGCCAAACTCTAAAAATGCATTTACTGATTTCCATTGTTATCTAATTTGGAGTTATTTTATATATATATATATATATATATATATATATATATATATATATTGATTTAAATGTGAAAAACCATATGAGACTTTAGTGTAAATGTTGGCCAAAATTGGGGTTACTCATTATGACCCAACCTTGAAAAGATTACTAGATTCTTTCCTCTCCATCTACTTATCTACTTTAAGGCAAGTTTTCCTGATACTGCATTGGTTTCCATCTCATTCTACCTTAATTGTATCATATTTTCATGTCATCTTTTCTTGGTCCTCACATTTACTAGGCCATTATAATACTTTATTCAAACATGGCTTTATAATCTGAACACATCCAGGAAGTGTGCCCTATTTAGGTAAATAGAAAAGAAATTAGCCACCTAGTAGATATATTACTGCTGAAGAACAGTATCTTGTAAATGATGTTCTCTTTCCTGATATCATGTTTTCAGTCAATGCACATAAAATATAAAAAAGCATATGCATTCCATTAGTCACCTTGGAATAGAATTTTTAGAGGACAGCAGCAGTTTTACACTTGCACTGTTCAATGCAGCACCTAGCACTTCTTGGGTGCTTAATAAATATTGAACAACCCAGCAATCAAGCCCTCCAGGCAATGGCTGCAGTTGTTAGTTGACACATATGCAGACTGTACACAGTAGGAATTGCCAATCAAACAGCCTGATCTGAACACACAGAAAATAGCAGAGACAATAACGGCAGCATCACCTTCAAGTAAAAAGGACAATCTATATGTATATATTGTGCTATGTATGAATTTAAAAGTATTCATGGTTTCCTTTGCATTCTGCTGTGCATTTACATAACTCACTGCATGTGAAATTAGCCAAATGTACCCTCTTCAGTGAATATATTTAACAAAAGGTCAACAGTCTCATATCCCTTTTTAACTAAATAATGCATTTGCCTGAACTAAATCCAAATTTGTCCTGGGTGCAGGATATCTAAACTCTTTTGGACATCAAATGTGAAATTTCTTCCAATACCACAAGCTTAAAAGGACTCTCTCATGAAATTCACAAGGCTGAGTTCATTATGAAATATGTCTCTTCATTAACAAATCTAATTAAGAGTTAACCACGTAAACTTTACCGTTAGCATAGGACAGTTTGAATTTTAAACCTTTGTAATTATGAACTCTCTTTTGGACTTCAGACAATTCAGATGTCATTTAGTAAACCACTTCATTGCCGTTTTTGAAACATCTTCCTGATGGCTGGAAAGAGTTAATGAATCTCCCAATATCCCTAATTTTTTGGGGAAGATTTAGCCTTTCCTGAGGGATCTGACCCAGTTTTTAAAAATAAAACCCAAACCCCAAGTAAAAAGCAAGATAAATGAAGGCACGACTCCCAAGGTGTTGGGAAAAGCCTTACATGCTTATCGTTTCCCTTCTCACCTACATTTTCCTGTGATCCTTGCTCTTGTGTCAACCCTTTAGTGAATACTGCTTGAGCTGCTTAAAATTATACATTCAATGTCAGTTTTATGCTCTAAGGAATATTTAATGTGAGACATCATTCACTTTTGCATAGAAATTAGCTCTGCAGTGTGAAAACTGGCTTCAGGTGAATTCTACTTTAAAAAAAAAAGGCAAGTGAGAACAGGAAGAACCTCAGAACAAGCACCATAGTCACAGGAGTCTCCATCCACAGCTGCAGGGTCCAGTATATTCAGGTTGTCTTAGGTGTGGATCAGTAGTCTGTTTACCATATAAAGAAGACATCCGAATTAGGAAAAATATGAGTCCCGATATATAAAAGGCATGCATAGAATTTTTGTTTCTTCCTTTAAATCTTGGGAACAGGAACATTGTGAACTTGATTCACTTTGCCCTTTGACATTTAAGAAGGCACTGAAAACCCAGCATAGTAAAGAACTTGTCTTTTATTTTCTCTTTAAATCATATCTTGATGCACTCTTATTTCTCTTGACCAGCAAGTTATATTGAGTCACTGCACACAAACATAGCACTTGACTGATTTAGATCATTTATTCAATATTTACTGAGCACTTGTGATGTGCCAGGTATTAGTAACAGATGCAGTGTAAATGAGGAAGACACAACCCCTCCTGCTTTAAGGAAACACACTCCAGAAGAGGAAAGAGACATAGATTATTACAGTACAATGTTGGGAAGGCTGTATAGAGGTATGAACAAAATATCTTGGAAATGACAAGAGGAGAAGTTAATCAGGACTGGCAAGTGAGAAGGCAGAGCAAGTAGGTTTTAACAGACTGAAAGAATGGGCAGTGCGAGGTGCACATTGCTAGCAAAAAGAGCAGTTACCTGTATTATTATCTAATTCCTTCTCCACTGTCCCTTTAGAACATCCAGCTCTAGGGCTGCACAGATTTTCCATGCAATTGGATGGGGATGTGGAGTTATTCTTCACTCTAAAAGATAAATATTCTGACTTGACCATTATACATCATATAACTGTACCAACTTACCATCCTATATCCCATAAAAATCTACAAATATTATATGTCAATTAAAAATAAAAAATAGAAATAAAAGATAAAAGTTAAAAACACAATATTTATCTGACTTAACATTAATTTTTTTACAATTCAATAGGAGGTAGATGTCTAATTTTCCTAATGTCAGCAAAAATGAAAAAGACCGCTTTAAGCTTGAGGGTCCAACAATCTGTTCAGTGCAATTGTGGAGAGGTACATTGGGTTCAAGGAGAACATGAAAGAAAGACAATTGGTCCATGTAGGGAGGCATCAGAGAAGAAAGGGTTCTTAAAGTGTGGTTCATACTGAGGAGCTGGAAACTTGACGGTTTCAAGAAATGGAGACTTGTGTTGATTGGTGGAAATGTGGGTCCATGGCGAGAACTATGATTTGAACTGCTGGGGTGGTACAAGGTGGTGCAGGGATTTCATTGGCTCTTAAACAGATAAAAGGCTATGCAACTTCTGCAATAAAGGAGTCCTCAGTCAGTCTCTCCTAGTCGTTCTTACCTGATTCCCCGTGTCTGGCTCGTGATGCTGGCATCCTTATCCCCCATTGTGAAAGCCCCCAGGACCCACAAGTGCAACATTAAAGTATATAATGTCTGACGAAAGTCTTGAAAGAGGAATGAGAAATAACAAAGAACTGGAAGCAGAAACTAGATAGAAGCAATGTATGAACTAACACATGAAAGTACTGAATAGCTGTATAGGTGCTAGGGTCTTCCAAAAGCTTAGCACCATGACATATACAGAGGAAGGAGAGAGAGAGGGATGAACCTGGGATAAAGAAATGTTTGGAAGATATGACATGCTTTTGGAAAGAGCTGGGTATTAAGTTCTAGTTAGAGGGGCAGACATTTAATAAAAGAGAAAACAGAGACCTCAAAAATTTAGTCACTGGGCAAGGCTGCAGGAGTATGTAGAAGGGCCAGAAGCTAAATTCAGATGTGTCCTCTTCCAGAGCCACCCCCACCATTACTCCACAAGTGACCTTCCTGGAGTGAGGGGCTATTTGCAGGTATTCTACTAACTTAACTACCCCTTTCATTCCTCTTGTTAGAGTCTATGATACAATGAGAGAAGTAGCAGAGTGAGGGACCACGGGGGAGGAAAAGTATCCCACTCTGTCAGGATGTACTGGGTACTACAAAGAGGGCAGATGCAAAAAGGGTTGGGCAGAAACATGCCACACAAGTACCGATGTGATATCAGAAGCCAGTGATTTTATTTTCCTGATAAAGCAACAGAGTATTATGAAATTAAAGTCATAATTGAGCCCAGAATGCTAATAGGTGCAGCTGGATAACTCAATCAGTAAACAAAGAAGATGACAAGAGAGAAAAGAAATAGAATATAAGACTGCATGACAACGGCATATGCATCCCAGATCATTTGAGAGGAAAGTGTGGATGTAATGTTAGCTTAAAGTATATAAAATACTGCTTCTCAGATAGAGGGGAATTGTTTTTTGGTTTTCAGCCAATGAGATAATAAATATTGGATTTAAGTTAATAGAGAACAATAGCCTGCATAGTAGAAAATATTTTAACAAAAAGATCAGCTGCAAAATCGCAAGAACTTTGATATACATGGAAGGGAAAAAATCACTTAAAAATTTTCAATTTGTAATTTTTCAGACTAAAGTTATCCTCGACACATTCCACAACTCTTGAACATTCAGCAGCAGCTGATGCATACTGGTGACAACAGGAGCCCTTTTGCTGTAAGTTTTCAATGATGTTCTGACATCATATCAAGTTTCACTAAAATACTGTCCAGGAAAATGGTTTGCTTCACTCTTTGAAAGAGCAACATTGTGCCAATAATGGCTGACAATTGAAGGAAACCATGATTACTCTCCAACACAAAGACAACCAGCCCTTCCCTTTTCCTTGGTCTCTGAGTGAAATGTGGTGCGATGCGGGGGGTGGGGGGAAGTGTTGAAGTTAAAACAGGAATTAAAGAATCTGCAGGTGCTACACATGGCCTTTGAGCTTATGCTAGTAACTTATCTTCTGTCCAGTAATTGGATGGACTCACCATCTGAAAGAGGTAAATCGGTGTTAATTCGGAAATATAGGTAGGGTTTTAAAACACAGTTGAACACAAACTATGTTATTAAGCTGGGGTTTGGCAAAGAGAAACACACCTGAAATCAATTTGCTGTGGATGCATTTGAAAATGTAATGACAAATACTCAAAGACCAGCATCCCAATCTGTGCATGTATACATATTTATCAATTTCTTTAGAAAAAAATTGCAGGTGTCACTAAGAGAAATTTATATTTTGGCACGATCCTAATCATTTCATAGTTGTAACATGTTCTATAAAGTCTGAGTCCGTTGGACTATAAATTGCTCTTAAAAATGGTTATTGAGTGTCTTCTATTTTAACAATATTTTAGGGACAGCAGAACATATGATCAATTATAAGATGTCATCCACATTCTCAAGGAACTTGTAAATTGGGAGAAAATAACTGATGCATTAAAAGGTTTTAATGTTAAGTAGTACAAGTAATTAATAGAGAAAATAAGAGTCAGCAAAGGAATAAAGACAATTTGTTACAACCTGATTCACAGTCAACATGTAATGACAGTAATTTGATCCTGTACATATAAATAGCAAGAATACCTGATTGCCTGAGTATGATCACTTTCCACATCACAGAAAAGACATTTTGTATTCTTTCCTCTCTCCTGAAACCACTGACTTTTATCCCCAACTCTAAGCTGCTAACCTAGTTCCATATTTTGTTAAGTAAATGGACACAATCATAATTCAAATCACCTTCATTCCTCTGCTCATAACTATTTATTAACTTCCCATTGTCTTAATACAGAATCCAAACTTTCAAGTGGCCTACAAGGCTGCAGATGATCTATTACCAGCCTGCCTCTTCCTCCTCTTCACATACCTCTTGCTTTACATTCTGCACTCCAGCCTCCTTCATCCACTTTGTTCCTGCCGTGGGTCTGCCTCAATGCCGTCTTATGCCTTTGTGCCTGCAGTCACCTCACTCCAAGCATCCCTGGCCTGGACTTTCTCTACATGGCTTTTGATCATCATTCAGTTCTCAGCTTAGATGTCAATCATAAGAAAGACCTTCTCTCGCTTCTTATCTAAAAAGCTCCAATGCACCATTTCTCCTGACGAAACATTTTCTACTGTATAAACTCATCTTTTAGTACGGCAGCTTTCTGAAACTATTTGATTTTTACATTTACCTTTGTTTGGACTGTACTGTACCAACAGAAGGAAAGTTCCATTAGGAAAAGCAGCTCTCTGAGATCTTCAATGTGTCACCTTTTGCTTGGTTCCTACAGCTGGAAAAAAAATCTGCTAATTGAATCAATTGAAAAAACTGCTAATTGAAAAAAATCTTAAAAGTTCAAAAGAGAGATATGAAAAATCTCTAGGTCATGGTGGGGTTCTGGCTCAGTGACTCACTTAGCACGTGTTGGGTCCTCAGCATCACATAAAAATGAATAAATAGATAAAATAGTAATTTAAAAAAAATTTAAATCTGCAGGTTAATCCTTACCCAAAAGCTTGAACAGTATTATAGGCTACTAAAACCGATATTCAAGTATAGAGAAAATTCTCCACCTTTGCAGTCAATTGTCTATGGTTATCTGATAGCATTAGAAAAATCAAATTTTTCTGTGGTTTGAGTTGACAGATAACCTGCAGGATTAAAGAATATCTATAAAATGATACTGACTCTAATTTACATTTCTACCCATTTGTTTTATATCCTTGTATTTTTAGTAATATTTTCTACTGTTCAGTTAGTTGAATGAAGTTAGATCATTCACAAATAACAAATTTGTGAGCATGATGCAACATAATCACATACTTGTAAGTATGCCAAAGAATGCAAACCCCACTGAGTAACTAATCTTCTTTTATTATAATACCTAGCAACCGATAGTATGGCATTCCTCTAAGTCCCTAAAGAATAAGAAGATTCTAATTTACCTGAGTTCTACTATGGAAAAGCTGAAAGAGAATATTTACCATTGCAATATATATATTCATGTTTTTCTTAATAGAAGTGAAAAATACATTTAGTGAAATAGGTACTCCTTTTAATGATCCCTAATTTAATTTAAATATTTCTTTAATGTGAACTTTGGGAAAGTACAAATAAAATATAAAGCATTCAATGGGAAGTAGTCAAGATTACTAAAATAATTCTCCACACATTTTTTGCACACATTTAATTTAACATGAATATCAGCAATAGCTTTGAAGAGTGAGTACCTCTTAAGAGACTTTTAGTTACTTTTAGTACCACTCTCTGAGTTCTTGTAGACACTTTAAAATTAAGGTGAGTTGGGGAAAAACTCCTACCATTCCTAAATAGAAGCTTTTTAAGTAAAAATCTTTTTTTCTTTTCTTAATTTTATTCTTCCATCTACTTTCTTTAATGTACTTACTGATATAATGCAAGATAATGTTGCTCATAAGTTCTGAACATGTAGTTATGGACTGATAATTTTGTAGGTTAGAACATTCAGTCAGAACTCTCATTACATTACCATGTCCTCTATCCTTTCTATGATTTTTCATATATCCATATGTCTCTCTAAACACAAAAGACAGTGGCTGCTCTCTGCTGAGAGATGAAACAGAAATCTCCATTACAATACATTGTCTCCTGTATGAATGCTCTACATTTTCAGCTGTCTTCACTGTATTAACTGATGTCACCTCGTGGATTTTTAGCCTTGTCTAAACTGCTCTTGCAATGACACTAATAATGAAAAGATACATCATGAGGATCAGTCATTAATATATAACACTAATTATATAAAACATTGTTTTGTCTAGTACTCCTGTTACATGAAAAACTGCCCTATCATGTTCATTTAACGTCAACATAGTCTATACATGGAGAACTATATTTTGAAAGGGAAGTTGGTTAACTCTTTTCAAAGTCTTATGAAAAATGGCTTTGAAATTACTATATATCACCAACCAAGCCATTATATAAATTGGCTTTTGTGAATGAAGATCAATCTGAGTAGCAAAAGTTTAATAATACAAAACGAATATGAATTATTCAAAAAGGAGCAGGCATTTAATGTTGTCTTTTAATGAAAATGCTGATAATAAAAGTGGAAATGTCTTTCCAATTTGAGGCTTTTTGCAATTTTGTACTTCCCACTCATATAGCTATAAAAAATGCTATGTAATATGGAAAGAGCATGGAAATCACTGTATTGAGGCATTCTGAATCAATGCATGCCTTTATTGACTAGAACATTTCTTACTAATAGCATACTCATATGCTTTGCTGTCAAGAGACAGATTAGAAAGATAATGGGAAAAAACTTTATTAACGAATAACTAAAAATAGAACATAAATCTATTAAGGTGGCATAAGGGATCACAATGGAATATCTGAAGAGGTCATGACCTTAAGATGCCAGAGTTAGAGTAAGCCTAGTCCACTCTAGCAAGGCCACAAGAAAGGATGTGCAGAAAGGTACCAGAAGTACAATTCTGATTCTCCATTTTCTGTCCCATTATTTCTCATATTTTACTTTCCTGGTTTCTCCAGCTTCCAGTTCTTTTAGGGATGCACATTAGATTTTAGTCCCTGACCACTTTTTTTGGTTAAGCAATTGGATTTCCATTTGTTATCCCAACAGATCTCAGGACACTAAAAGATATCATTTCCAGCATCTACCTGATAACTTTGTGAATTCTAATCCTAGACAAGAGGTGAAGTAATACGCTTCCTCATCCTTTTGCTTCCTGCTCAACCCCCAAGCTCATTCAGTTTCTCATCTTGGTTCTGGTCCTGCTTTGTTGGTATGATAGTGACAAACAGGTAGCTGTAACTCATAAGGTGGTAGAGCCCTCTGAAGGAGGGTTGTGCTTAAAAGAGGGGGGTGTCTTGGAAGTGTTGTCAGAGAATGCAGGGGGTGTTTGATGAAAACCAGAGGATTTTTCAGAGGTCCAATCACATACATTGCTAACAGGGAGGAAATGTGTCATAATCATCCCTAAATGTCATATGAATCAAATGGGCAAAAATTCCACAGTAGCAGGAGGGGAAGGTAACAAAAAGATTTATTTCCATTTCAATAAAAATGCTACCTATAATATGTTTTAGATTAAATGCTATTTTTTGAGTGTCCTAAAAAGGAATATTTATCTTTGGTTGTATCTGAGTGAAGAAAAGAATCAAACAAACGTTTGAGAAACTATGAGCCTAGACTTTGCATCTCATTTCTTAACACTGACTTGACATATACAAGCTAACTATTAAATTAATAAATTTTATATGAATAAATAAGTGAAAATAAGCTAGCATTTTAAAATTTTCAATTTCAAGAAATGGGACCTACAAAGAAAATGTTTTTTCAAATTTAAACATATGATTAAATTGCATATTCATGTTTATTTAGACAAATCAAGGAGAAAATAATGAGTATAATTGATATAAGTAATAATTTGAACTTATGTTGAAGAACAAATAAAGACTAGCATAATTTTAAAATCAAGAAGGCAAAATGTAGAACTGGCTATGAAAATGAATGTGGTATAATGCTCTATTTTCTCCTGTGATCAGATCAACAATTCCTATTTATTTTGTATACTCTAAAAAAACAAAGTGAGAAGATAAATTCAGTCAGGGTGAAGGATCTGCGACTCTTTGAAACTAAAAGAGTAAGATGGATTTTGGTTAACCTAACAGTGTGAAATGTATTACAAAATATAAGTCCTTCAAAAAAAATGAGTTATACTACAAACCCTTCTCAAACTCTGAAAAAAAATCTAAATTCAAAGATTATTTCAAAGTAATCAAAGAAAGCTGTAACTTTATCAATCTGATAAATTCTGTCAGGACTGCTTCATTTGCTATTTATTGTATTAGCTCATTTGCTATGCACTGCTCTATGTACTTTTATCATCATAATTTAGCATTAATTAGCACAGCATTAAAGTAAAATGCATTGCAATTCTATAGTCAGGGCGCCAATATCTCAAGTGATACCCCTGCTTGGCAATTTATTTTTTCTTTCAAGCAGAATTCCATTTATACTATAAAGGCCTTCCTCATATATCAATACATTGAGTGTGTTTTGTTGCAGGGATGTAATTAATAAAAATATTAAAGAATCTTCACATCTTATAAAAATTGGTAGAAGTCTGTCATTTTATTATCTAATGAGAACCCAAATTTCATCAATAATTGAACTTTAATCCTATACCTGAGAAAGAAAATAATGTGTATTGAGGAAGAGTTTCTTTTTCCCACTGGAAAAAGAAATGGGATCTATGAAGAAAGTTAATTTTAGTAAATTTTATTCTCCATCTAACCATGTATAAACTACTTTCCCAACGATTTTTTAATATGACTTAGATATTTTTTAAAATTAAGTCTTATGATAATTCATTTTCATGTCATGATCATCTATTAAAAGTGATTTTGGATCCTACTTCTTCCATTCAATATATTCAGTATTACTTCTAATTCATTCTTTTTTTATGGGTTATTTTTGTTTGTTTTGTTTCATTTTTTTGTTTTTTGTCTTTTTGGTACCGGGGATTGAAACCAGGAGCACTCAACCACTGAGCCACATCCCCAGCCCTTTTTATTTTATTTTTTTTAATTTTGTGACAGAGTCTCCCAAAGTTGCTTAGGACCTTACTAAGTTGCTGAGGCTGGCTTGGAACTCACAATCCTCCTACCTCAGCCTCCTGAGTCACTGGGATTAAGGGCATGTGCCACCATATCCAGCTCATTCTGTATTTTTGACTTCTATTATCTTTGCAAGCGCAATTCGTCAATGTGGTGTTTCACTCTTTTCATTAAATGGCAAACCCAACGCTAACCTGAATCCAATAATACAGTCCAAATATCAGGTATCAGGGTTTGTGTCACTCATTTTGTGAGTGATCCTTGGACTTCTCTATAACCACTGGACCGGGGAAACCAAAGGTACCAGTGCAGCTGATGAATATTATTTGGTCAAAAGCCCAGATCCAAAATAACAGATGAACAAACTCTACAACTTTGTAAAAACTGTAGTTCCATCCACTAAAAACACTGTATTATGCAAAGATTAATCACATCTCATTTTCCTGCCAACAATGGTCAAGCTGAGAAGTATGAAAGAATTATCAAGTTCCATTTCCCCAGGTTCCAGTGCCCATACATCTCCAAGTAAAGTCCAGAAGTGCATTTTTACAACAACAACAACAACAAAAAAAAATGTTGAGTGCCAATACATATGACTAATACTCAGCACACAGGAAAATGTCCTGACACTCCAGAAGACAAAATATTTTAAACAAAATAACCACATCTTAGTAGGAAGTGAATATAAATCTTGTTTTCTTTATTTTCTCATGAATTTGAGCTAGTTTTATCACATTGCTCAAGTATCAGAACAGGCTAACAGAAAAAGCTGCAGAAATACAAATGGTCCCAACTGAGAACCAGAGTCTAGAAACTTAAAGGAAAGCACAGAGTTTTGAGAAGTTCTCACAAAGACCTGTCTTTATTCCACCTGCTAGGTTACATGGGTCTGTCTGAAACTAGTCTTACAACTCAGGGATACAGAAAAATTATCAGTAAGTAACTCTCATATGAGACTCAATATTTTCAAGCAATTTGGAGGCAATAAAATCAGATTACAATTTTTAAGGACAAGTAGTATTAACTGAAAAATATTACAGCATGCTATAGAATGTAGGGTGAAGACTCACACCAAATATGTGTGAAAGAGCGCATCAGCCCTGTCACCTCAGTTCTAAAATGTGTTTCCTGCTAGGATTTACAGGTACGAAGACCCAAAAAAGAACACATTCCTCCTTCACACCACAAAATAGTCCAATTATACCCTACTTACCTATATTAGTAATTGACAATGGCAGTCATAAATGTATAGGTTGGTAGTTCTGTATTATTATTTTGTGTGATTAAGCTAATGAAATACTGACTTTGTTTTAGAATTTTTAATGATCCTGGACTCAAATACTTATTGTTTATATTTTAATTTTTTAAAGATTGAAAATCAACAATTTTATTATATTTCTGATTTTACTTTTCCCAAAACATAAACAATATTTAGAAATAGGCTAAATGAGATTTCTTTCAGAAGCTAAAATTTCTTTTACAATCAGGATAAGTTAAATCAATAAATATGATAGAGAAAAAAGTCAGTTTAATAGTGATATAAAAATTCATTTAGTTTCTGGGAGAGGGAAGTTACTGGAGATTCTTCCCTTTAATAACTGTATATGAGAGCACTAATTAATTAATCAAATAGTGCATTCTAAAGCATTTTTCTCAAGTAAACTACCTATATGCATATGATTGAATGTCTTCATAGATATCTATATATCAACATACATACAAATACATAAATATTTATATTAGTTCTTTTTAGAATATATGAACCAACACAGTTTTTTTTTTCTTAAAAATCTTGAATTAAATTATCCCCAAATACCAACTAAAAGATAAAGCAGTGGGTCTAAAAATAAAAATAAATTTCCCTTTAATTGTTTTATTGTTGGCTGTTTATTTCTTTGTTTCTTTGGGGTTTTTTGTACCAGGGATTGAACCCAGGGGTGTTTAACCACTAACCCCATATCCCCCTCCCTTTTTATTTTATTTTATTTTATTTATTTATTTATTTATTTATTTTTTATCTTGAGACAGGATCTTGCTAAGTTGTTAGGGGCTTCCCTAAATTTCTGAGGTTGGCTTTGAACTTGTGATCTTCCTGTTTTAGTCTCCCAAGTCACTGAGATTATAGGCATGTGCCACCTTCCTTTAATTGTTTAAATATTATTAGACATTTTAGAAACAATATTAGTAAAAAGATAACATATTGTTCTGCATCTTTTTGAAGGGATTTGACTTCCTGAAGTCCATTAGTAGAAAAGAGAAATAAAAGATTCAATTACTGCCCAAATATTCTTTTAAAAATCTTTTAAAAACTAGTTTTTCTTCCATGCAATAATCCTTGAATTCAAATGAACTAAGAAATGAAACTTTCAACATAAAACATAATAATTTTGTTAGCAGTTGCATTTAAAAAAAAACCTACTTTTACTTACATAGCATTTATTTCCATTTACAAGGTTGAACACTTTGATAGCAAAGTAAAGATATTTGAACCCATGAATCTCCACTTCATTTCTTTAAATGTAGAAATGTAGATTTCATTGTGGAATTTAATGTATAAATTTGTAAATGTATGGGTTAGATTTATATGGTTGGTGTCTCTATGACAAACATGGAAATACATTTTAATATTCTAAATTATAATCATCCTGAGAACCTTTCTGTGGAAAGTACTGTTCCACATTTATCAGCCAGCCAATATATTTTCTAATCCCATGGATCAGTTAGTTTTCTATGGATATGATAGCACTGAATTAAAGGTTATTTATTGAAAATGGGTTATTATTGATTATACTTATAAGAAGGAAATTAATTTAATATAAATGAAAATACTCAAAGTAAAAATTTGAGAAATATTTAATAATGCATTAATTAGGACCTTATCTTTTGGCTAAGAGTAATTGGCAATAGAAAGAGTCATCCTTTGAATTTGTCTCCAGACTGTCAGCAGGCATAGAAAAATTTCATTTGGAAACTTATTTTTTTAAAAAAAGAAAAGTACAGTTTTCTACCTAGAAGATGCTAGTAAGAAGATACTAGTAAGGGTTATGGAGGAAAGATAACTGAGGAAACCCATTTGTAACACAATGATGATGGTATTCAAGATACCAATGGTATTTGAGATACCAAGTGTAGAAATTCAATCTGAGAGTCAAGACTATCTGCCAGGAATAAAATTAAGATCCAGAGTAAAGCAAGATACAAAGAATCTCTGACCAGACAGACTACTGCTAAGAAACTGATTTTGTAAATGCATAGACATTAACACAAGAATGCAAGAATCATAAAGAATTGGGAAAAATGGCACCAACAAAGGAAAAAGACAAAGACCCAAACAAAGAAAAGGAGATTTACAAACTGCCTTACAAAGAAATTTAAAATAACAATTTTAAAGAAGTTAGTGACTTACAAGAGAACACAAATAGATAACCAAATAAAATTGGGAATACAGTATGTCAACAAAATAAGAAGTTCAATAAAAATATAGAACCCATAAAAACATAGAAGCATTGGAGCTAAAAAATACAATGACTGAACTGAAAAGTTAAACAGAATTTCAACAGCAGACTCAACTGAGAGTAGAAATAATCACTAGATTCTAAGACAGGTTATTAGAAACAACCAGAGGAAGAAAAAGAAAAAAAGAATAAAATGGAATGACGAAATCTTTGGGAATTAAAGAACACCACCAAGTGAACCAAAATACACAATATGAGAGTTCTAATGTAGAATGAAAAAAGAAAAACAGAAAAAGTTTATTTAAAGAATTAATGGCTGAACACCCCCAAATTGTGAGGGGTGAAACATTCATTCAGATTCATGAAGCCAAAAAGTCTCCATTTGGTTATAACATTAAGAAGTCTACACTGAGACACATTTTAATTAGACAGAATTTGTAATGTAACAACTCATCACATTCAAGGGAATCTACATAATACTATCGGTATATTGCTCAGCAGGAAGATGCAGACTGGAGAGCATAGATTTTATATTTTGTGCTAACAAGGAAAAAAAACCTGCCAACCAAGAGCACTAGGCCTGGGAATATTGTCTTTTAGAAAAGGAAAGAGTAGAGAGGCAAGATGGTGGAGTGGAGAAAGGAAGCACGATCCAACAGCCCTTCAGCACCAGACTTCTAAAACAGGAAGTTTTCTCCACATTGAGGTAGCAAAGGAACCTCATTGAAACATAATACTGAATTATAATTCTTTTAAAAAATTATAGAGCTATAGAAAGTTGGTAGCTTGAGCATAAATAATAATATCTTAGATACACACCAGCTCCAGTTGTCATCAGAGTGGAACAGAGAATGCAGGCCAAGAAACATGTGTCAGGCAGATAAAGAAATTTAAAAGTAAAGATAAATCACCTGGGAAAATCTGGGGTTTACAGAGGAAGGCTAAATTTAATGGACACAGAGTCGACAGGAAAAGTGTCTCCGTGAAAACAAATCCAAAGAAGTCCACTGGGTGAAACATTTATGAAGGTGGCAGGCCCTACACAGGTGCAGTGTGGAACACACCAGGTAGGTGAGGAAAACCATCCCAGGTGCTGCTGAAAGCTGTCCCTGCAGCATGCACATCTGTGAACAGTAATGGGGTGTGTGCGTCGGGGAACCTCTTAAGAAACTTAATAGCTGATGAAAAAAATCCCAAGAGGGTGCCTGACCAGGGGAACTGAAATAGGCACAGAGAATATTCTACCTGAATCAGTCAGCCTCTGGACCCCAAGGGAGAAAAAAAATCCCATAATAGTTGTCATTCTCTAAGAGCTATCGTTAAGATGGTCACAGCAGCCCTGCAAGAGTATCTGCACTCCAGGGTGGATGCCTGGATTATAGGGTTCCTTGGGACTCCCCAGACTATCTCACCCAATACTGGGAGATTGGAAACTGAGAGCTACTGCAACTGGCTGGCAGCTAGGTGAGGAACACAAGGTCAGTGGCCCAAAATACAGAGCCAAAAATAAATATAAAGACTTTTCAGCCCATCTCTACCAGCAGATTTGACCATCGTAGTGGAAACATGCCCATTTTGTTCTTGTTAAGATATTTTTCTCCTTTTTTTCCTATTTCTTTTTTTTCTCCAAATTCTCATTTTTTACTCTTTTTAAATTTTAACATTTAAAAAATTATTTTTTCAAACATGATTTTATTCCATTGTATTAGTCTTCACTTTTTTTCATTTTACACAATTCTGTGTATACGTGAATGTGTTTTTATATGGTTGTGTAGCTCTCACTGCACAGATAGGTTACTCATTAATAGCTCTCTCCTGCATGTGTTCATTATTTAGCCTACAGCCTCAATTAGACTTGCAACAGTACAATTATAAGAAGGTTCAAGTTGTTTTGATCTTACATTTGCTGGTTCTTTTATACCTATGTCCTCCTATCTCCCCTTTTTTACCCTCTTCCCCCAGTAACAAAGTCCTTATTCCCTCCTTCTTTCTTTCTGTTTTTTTCATTACTTTCAGTTAACTTATTGTTCCTTTTTCTCTACAACTGACACCTGCTCCCTATTTCTTGCTTCTCCTCTGATCACTTTTTCAGATACTTTAAGCTCTGACTTGAGTTCTTACCCTATTTTCTCTTACTTAAGAAACTGTAATCCCCACTAAATAGAAATTATATAGGTTAGGTAATTCCTACCCCATTCAATTGTCGTGATTACTGATACAACATATCTGCTGTCAAACACCTGAGCTATTTCACAGTTATTTATTGTTGGCCCTGTTTTTGAGTGTTGACTTCCACCATTCCTATATAGCTGGCAATTAGTGCTATAGATGTCAAAGAGACACCAGACATTTATATTAAGGCTGTACATCTATTTCTGACATTAGTGTCACTCCTGGCTCCCCACTCCCTAAAAGGGGCTGGAAAAAGATTGGGACATTTCAAGAGTAGAGATCCTGCAGATGAGAAATACAACTCAACCAAGCAACAGTGAATTTCACCCCACACACAATCTGAACCCACCTGAGCCCTGATGTTGCTCCAACTCAAATATTTGAGACAATACCCCCCAAAAAAACATGAACCCAAGAAAGAAAAACCACAGAGGGACCTTAGATACCACCCTCCTTGACATCTACTGATATATCTAAAACACAGAGAAATTCCAGAACAAATACATAATTACACACAAATGGACACACATAAGAAAGAGGAAAAAGAGTTTACAGCTTCCCTGGCAAAGAGCAACAATCTTCCACTGCCTGAGTCCTCATTGCTGAGCTCCAGTCTTCCAGTGGGGCCACGGTGCTGCAGCTCCTGGTGAGATCTGTCCTGGAGCAGAGGCAGTCACCACCTCCAGCAGGGAGTTTAGGCCCTTCAGCGCCATTTCACAGCTTCCCTGGCAGAGAGAGACCATCTTTGGCTGCCTGAGTTCTCAGAGCTGAGCTCAGGTCTTCCAGTGGGGCCTTGGCGCTGCATCTCCTGGTGAGATCTGGCCTGGTG
>JAJEJO010002592.1:61935-102993 GCA_020662805.1 Glaucomys volans
AAATACAATTGATCAACAAATAAATGAAAAAATGTTCAACATCTCTAGCATTTCTAGAGAAATGCAAATCAAAATTACATTGAGATTCTATCTCATTCCAGTTAGAATGGCAATTATCAAGAATACAAGCAACAATAAATGTTGGTGTGAATGTGGGGAAAAAGGTGCACCCATACTTTGCTGTGGGAATGCAAATTGGTGCAACTACTATGGAAAGCAGCATGGAGATTCCTCAGAAATCTTGACATGGAACCACCATTTGACCCAGCTATCCTGCTCCTTGTTTTACACCTAAAGGACTTAAAATCAGCATAATACAATGATGCAGCCACATTAGTGTTTACTGCAGCTCAATTCACAGTAACTAAGCTATGGAACCAACCTAGATGCCCTTCAACATATGAATGGATAAAGAAATTGTGGTTATATATACACAATGAAATATTACTCAGCCTTAAAAAAAGAATGAGATTATGGCATTTTCTGGTAAATGGGTGGAACTGGATAATGTCACACTAAGTGAAATAAGCCAATCAAAAAGAACCAAAGGTCGAATGTGAGTTAGTGGATGCTAATTCTCAATGGTGGGGAGGCCTAGGGAAGAATAGAAGTATGTTGGATTAGACAAAGGGGAGTGAAGAGAGGGGAGAGATTATGGGAGTTATAATGATAATAGAATGAATCAGACATTATTACTGTATGTGCATATATGATTTTATGACTGGTATAACTCTGCATCATGTGCAACCAGAAGAATGAGCACTTATACTCCATTTATGTATGATGTGTCAAAATGCACTCTACTGTCATGTATAACAAATTAGAACAAATTTTAAAATGTTTAAAAAAGAATATATGATCCCACTTAAATGAAGCTAAAATAGTTGAACTTAAAGAAACAAAGTACAATGATGGCTTCCAGGGTTTTGGGGAGAGAGAAACAAGAAGGTATTAGGTAAATGAATCCTGGACTTCTACTGTACAGTGTAGTGATTGTAGTTAACTCTCTGCGTTACATACTCAAGCATTACTAAGAGGGTAGATCTTAGGTGTTCTTACCACAAATAACAAAGAGGAAAGAGGGAAAAAACAGGATGGCCCAAGACCTCAATTAAAAAGAATGCTACAAACATGGGTAAAATTGGATGTCATGGTAGAAATAAAGTAGTGTCATTTGATGTTCAAGCCACCTTCCTTTTTATGTATTGTATTTCCAGACTCCCCTGCAGCTAGGGTCCGATCATGATCTGTGTTCTATCAATGGCACTTAGGTGAAATTTGGAAGCAGAAACAAGACAAGTCTTTGTTTCCATGGTTTCTGTTGTCTTTGAGGACCAGCATGGCCATAGAGACACTGAACTTTCCTGTGGCAGCATCAGCAGAGGTCTCAGTGTTCAGTCACCAACCTCATAGTTCAGATGAAAGGCATAGGATGTTTATTTTGGTGCATTTTCTCCTGTAGTGAAAATATATGATCTAAAATTGGAGGGTGAATTCTCTTGAAAAATCTTTTTTTTTCCCACGATGTCTTCCTCTCTGGATTAAAATCTATCATATCCAAGAAGGCAAGACCTCCCAAATGACACATGAAACCTAGAGTTGGAAAGTTAAATGGTCATATGTCATTTGGGTCTCTTGTGATCTTAAAGTAATAGGAGAGGAAAAAAATGTGTTGTTGTGGGGTTTTGTGTGTGTGTATGTGTGTGTGTTTGGAGGAGTCTCCATACTGTTTTCCCTAATGACTGTACATTTTCACTCCAAAAGTTCTTTCTCCATTTTCATACCAGCATTTGTTTATTTGTCATTTTCACTATTTTTCTTATAATGGTCATTCCTGGGGTAAAGTGATATCTCATTGTGATTTGATTTGCAGTTTTCTGATAATTAAGGACATCAGAAGTGAATCTCTCCATATTACTTATTGACCATTTTTATGTCCTGTTTGAAGAAATGTCTCTTCAACAATCAGAAATGTGAAGAGAGATCCTACAGAGTGGGAGAAAATCTTTGCCACACACACTTCAGATAGAGCACTAATTTCCAGAATCTATAAAAACTCAAAAATCTTTACACCAAGAATACTAATAACCCAATCAATAAATGGGCTACGGAAATGAGCAGATACTTTACAGAAGAAGATCTACAAGCAATCAACAGATATATGAAAAAATGTTCAACATCTCTAGTAATAAGAGAAATGCAAATCAAAACCACCTTAAGATTTCATCTCACCCCAATTAGAATGTCCATTATCAAGAATACAAGCAACAGCAGGTGTTGGAGAGGATGTGGGGAAAAAGGTACACTTATACATTGCTGGTGGGATTGCAAATTAGTGCAGCCACTCTGGAAAGTGGTGTGGAGATTCCTCAGAAAACTTGGAATGGATTCAACATTTGATCCAGCTATCCCACTCCATGGCCTTTACCCAAAGGACTTAAAATCAGATTACTACAGTGATGCAGCCACATCAATGTTCATAGCTGATCAATTCACAGTAGCTAGATTGTGGAACCAATCGAGATGTCCTTCAATAGATGAATGGGTAAAGAAACTGTGGTGTATATACACAGTGGAATATTACTCAGACATAAAAAAGAATAAAATTATGGCATTTGCAGGTAAATGGATGAAGTTGGAGACTGTCATGCTAAGTGAGATTAGCCACTCCCAAAAAACCAAAGGCTGAATGATCTCTCTGATAAGTGGATGATGATACATAATGCAGGGTGGAAGGGAGGCAAGAATGGAGGAAGGATGGATTGCATAGAGGGAAAACAGGGGTGGGATCGGGGTGGGGGGGTACGAATAATAACAGATTGAGACAAACATCATTACTCTAGGTACAGGTATAATTACACAAATGGTGTGACTCTACTTTGTGTACAGAGAAACAACAGCTGTACTGCATTTGTGTACAATGAATCAAAATAAATTAATTTAAAAAAAAGAAATGTCTCTTCAGATAATTCGTTCATTCTTAAATAATACTGTTGGTTTTGTGTTACAGTTTTTGAGTTCCTATAAATTCTGTATATTAATACATGGTATTGCATATTTAATTTTTGTACTGTACCCATAAACATATGCAAATATATTTTGTGTCAATTAAAAAAAAATTTAGGTCATTTTACATCATCTTCAGGAGAGAGCACCCGCCTGTGGCTGCCTGAGTCACCAGCGCTGAGCTCAGGCCTGCCTGGGCCATCAAGCCCAGTGACTCTATCACTAAGCACAGATCTGTGCCCCCTCCCCAACATGGTCTAGTGCCCAGGTCCACAGCTTGGCCCAGTGTCTATCACCTGTGCTGCATCTGATCGTCTATCAACACCAGCATTGATCATTCCCAACCTGGAGGTAGTGGGACAGCACCCTTCTTGGGTCACCACTTGATCAAGCACCTCTGAAACATCAGGCCATTGAAAAATAAGAGGTTTGAACTGTACAGTATATTTTTGTTACAGAACATTTTTAAATTAGTTGTATTATTATGATTATTCCTAATATAGCCATTATATTCCTACCTTTTTCTTTTACTAATATTCTTTTTACTCTATCTTCCTCTGATTCATCTGTTTCCTTGGAGAATCTCTTTTTTCTCATGCTAACAACCTATTTCTTTTAATTCCACTTCCACTATTCATATGACATAGTATATCTATAGACTCATTTCTTATCTCATTAGTGTTTTGTCATATACCCCTCTTCATCCTCCCTGTCCAACATTAGAAATTGCAGTACTTATTGCAAACTTAGTGGTTATGCTGCAGATAATAATTTGAACTCATCTCTGCTTATTAAGACAACACTGTTAATATCTCAATAGGGACTATTTAAATTAAGGACACATATTGTTTATATGGTGTGCTGCTAATATTGATCTCTCAATTCAAGAGGAGGTATTGAAAATAGGCAGCAATCCTATAAGTCTTTAAGGGGAAACTGCAAACCTAGGTTTCGCACTACTAGGGGGTAAGATACACTAGCAACATGAGAAAACATGGGAAGAAAATGTCCCAAACAAACCCAGATACTATACCAAAAGAACCCAACGACAAAATGGCAGAAGCATTGTCAGAAAGAGAGTTGTACATAATTAAAATGATCTGAGCAGTGAACAAGGAGTCAAGAGAGCAAATGCAGGCAATGCTAAAAGAGCAACTGCAGGAAGCAAAAGATCATTTCAATAAAGAGATAGAGATTCTGAGAAAAAAAACAAACAGAAATCCTTGAAATGAAGGATACAATAAACCGAATTAAAAACTCAATAGAAAGCTTAACCAACAGTCTAAATCACTTGGAAGACAGAACCTCAGACAATGAAGACAAAATATTTAATCTTGAAAACAAACTCATGCAAATAGAGAAGATGGTAAGGAATCATGAACAGAACCTCCAAGAATTATGGGACAGCATGAAAAGACCAGATTGAAGTTATTGGGATTGAGGAAGGCACAGAGACACCAATGGAATGAATAATCTATTCAATGAAATAATATCAGAAAATTTCCCAAATCTGATGAATGAAATGGAAAATCAAATTTAAGAGGCTTATAGGACACCAAAAGCACAAAATCACAACAGATCCACGCCCAGGCACAACATAATGAAAATACCTAACATACAAAACAAAGATAGAATTTTAAAGGCTGCAAGAGAATTTTAAAGGCATCAGATTGCCTACAGGGGGAAACCAATACGAATATCAGCAAATTTCTCAGCCCAGACCCTAAAAGCAAGAAGGGACTGGAACAACACATTTCAAGCTCTGAAAGAAAGTGGATGCCAACCAATAATCTTATACCCAGCAAAACTTACCTTCAGATTTGATGATGAAATAAAATCCTGCCATGATAAACAAAAGCTTAAAGAATTGACAAATAGAAACCCTGCCCTACAGA
Organism: Glaucomys volans; assembly: GCA_020662805.1. NCBI lineage: Eukaryota > Metazoa > Chordata > Mammalia > Rodentia > Sciuridae > Glaucomys > Glaucomys volans. The sequence goes on from JAJEJO010002592.1 coordinate 66,837, forward strand.
ACATTCTCAGCAAAATATTCCAAGAGGAAGAAATGAGAAACAACAATGTAAGTCAGCAAAGGGAGGAATTACCCTAAAGGAACAGCGAATTAATAGGAAAACCAATTTAAATTAAATATCCAAAAATAAGTCAAAATGAACAGGAATACAAGTCATATCTCAATAACAATCCTAAGTGTAAATGGCCTAAAATCATCAATCAAAAGACATAGACTGGCAGATTGGATTAAAAAGAAAGACCCAACAATATGCTTCCTTCAGGAGACTCATCTCATAGAAAAACATGCCCACATAATAAAGATGAAAGGTTGGGAAAAAACATACCATGCATATGGACTTAGTAAAAAAGCAGGGGTTTCCATCCTCATTTCAGATAAAACAGACTTCAAGCCAAAGTTAGTGAGAAGGGATAAGAGAAGCATAAATCAGCAAGACATAGCAATCATAAATATTTATGCACCAAACAATGGCACACCCATGTATGTCAATCAGATCCTTCTCAATTTCAGGAACCAAATAGACCAAAACACAATAATACCAGGTGACTTTAACATTCCTCTCTCACAGTTGGACAGATCTTCCAAGCAAAAATTGAACAAGGAAACCATAGAACTCAATGACACAATCACTAATTTAGATTTAACAGACATATGTAGAATATATACAATTTCTTCTCAGCAGCTCATGGATCCTTCTCTAAAATAGACCATATGTGATGCCACAAAGCTACTCTTAGCAAATACAAAAACATAGAGATACTACCTTGTATACTATCAGATCATAATGGAATGAAATTAGAAATCAATGATAATATTAAAAACAGAAACTACTCCAACACCTGGAGATTAAATAATATGCTATTGATTGATGCATGGATAACAGAAGACATTAGGGGGAAATTAAAAAAATCTTAGAGGTCAATGAGAACAAAGATACAACATATCAAAACTTCTGAGATATTTTGAAAGCAGAGCTAAGAGGAAAATTCATTGCATGGAGTGCATTCAATAAAAGAATGAAAAGTCAACAAATCAATGACCTCACATTACAGCTCAAAGCCCTAGAAAAAGAGGAACAGATCATCACCAAAAGTAGTAGAAGACAGGAAATAATCAAAATCAGAGTTAAAATCAATGAAATTGAAACCAAAGAAACAATTCCAAAAATTGACAAAACAAAAAGTTGGTTCTTTGAAAAAATAAACAAAGTTGATAAACCCTTAGTCACACTAATAAAGAGAAGGAGAGAGAAAATTCAAATTACTAAAATTCATGATGGAAATGGAAATATTACAATAGACATTACTGAAATACAAAATATAATTAGAAGCTATTTTGAAAATTTATACTCCAACAAAACAGAAAACCTGAAGACATCAACAGGTTCCTAGAGGTATATGGGTCACCCAAGCTGAATCTGGAGGACATACACAACTTAAATAACTCAATTTCAAGCAATGAAATAGAAAAAATCATCAAAAGCCTACCTACAAAGGAAAGTCCAGGACCGGATGGATTCATAGCCAAGTTCTACAAGACCTTCAAAGAGTTCATTCCAACACTCCTCAAACTATTCCATGAAATAGAGGAGGAGGGAACCCTTCCAAACTCATTCTATGAAGCTAATATCAACCTGATGCCAAAACCAGATAAGGACACATCAAGGAAAGAAAATTTCAGACCAATATCCCTAATGAACATAGATGCAAAAATTCTTAACAAATTTTAGCGAATCACATACAAAAGCATATTAGAAAATAGTGCACCATGATCAAGTGTGTTTCATCCCAGGGATGCAAGGTTGGTTCAACATCTGGAAATCAATAAATGTAATTATCACATCAACAGATTTAAGGTCAAGAACCACATGATTATTTCAATAGATTCAGAAAAAGCATTTGATAAAATACAGCACCACTTCATACTCAAAACAGAAAAGATAGAGATAGTGGGGACATTCCTTAACATTGTAAAGGCTATCTATGCTAAGCCCACAGCTAACATCATTCTAAATGGAGAAAAATTGAAAGCATTCCCCCTGAGAACTGGAACAAGACAGGGATGTCCTCTTTCGCCACTACTATTCAACATTGTTCTTGAAACTCTAGCGAGAGCAATTAGACAGACCAAAAAATTAGAGGAATACAAATAGGAAAAGAAGAGCTCAAACTATCCCTATTTGCTGATGACATGATTCTCTATTTAGAAGATCCTAAGAATTCCACCAGAAAACTTCTGGAACTCATTAATGAATTCAGTAAAGTAGCAGGATATAAAATTAATGCTCATAAGTCTAATGCATTTTTATTTGTACATGATGCATCCTCTGAGAGAGAAATTAGGAAAACTACCCCATTCACAATAGCCTCAAAAAAATATAAAATACTTGGGAATCAATCTAACAAAAGAGGTGAAAGACCTCTACAATAAGAACTACAGAACACTAAAGAAAGAAATTAAAGAAAATCTGAGAAGATGGAAAGATCTCCCATGTTCTTGGATAGGCAAAATTAATATTGTCAAAATGGCCATACTACCAAAAGTGCTATACAAATTCAATGCAATTCCAATTAAAATCCCAATGACAGATCTCATAAAAATAGAGTAAGCAATCATGAAATTCATTTGGAGGAATAAGAGACCCAGAATACCAAAAGCAATTCTTATCAAGAAGAGGGGGTATCACAATAACAGACCTTCAACTATATTACAGAGCAATAGTAACAAAAACAGCCTGGATTGGCACCAAAATAGACAGGTAGATCAATGGTACAGAATAGAGGACAGAGAGACAAATCCACATAAATACAGGTATCTCACACTTGACAAAGGAGCCAAAAACATACAATGGAGAAAAAATAACCTCTTCATGAAATGGTGCTGGGAAAACAGCAAATCCATATGCAGCAAAATGAAACTAAACCCATATCTCTCACCCTGTACAAAACTCAACTCAAAATGGATCAAGGACCCAGGAATTAGACCAGAGTCCCTGCACCTAATAGAAGAGAAAATAGGTCCAAATCTCCATCATGTTGGCCTAGGATCAGATTTCCTTAACATGACTCCCAAAGTGCAAGAAATAGAAGCAGGAATCAATGATTGGGATAGAGTCAAACTAAAAAGCCTTTTCTCAGTGAAGAAACAATCAGCAGTGTGAAGAGAGAGCCTTCAGAGTGGGAGAAAATCTTTGCCACACACACTTCAGATAGAGCACTAATCTCCAGAATCTACAAAGTACTCAAAAATCTTTACACCAAGAATACTAATAACCCAATCAATAAATGGGCCAAGGAATTGAACAGACACTTTACAGAAGAAGATCTACAAGCAATCAACAGATATATGAAAAAATATTCAACATCCCTAGTTATAAGTGAAATGCAAATCAAAACCACCTTAAGATTTCACCTTACCCCAATTAGAATGTCCTTTATTAAGAATACAGGCAACAACAGGTGCTGGTGAGGATGTGGGGAAAAGGGTACACTCATACATTGCTGGTGGGATTGCAAGTTGGTGCAGCCACTCTGGAAAGCAGTGTGGAGATTCCTTAGAAAACTTGGAATGAACCCAGCATTTGACCCAGCTATCCCACTCCTTGGCCTACACCCAAAGGACTTAAAATCAGATTACTACGGTGATACAGCCACATCGATGTTCAGAGCTGCTCAATTCACAATAACTAGTTTGTGGAACCAATCTAGATGCCCTTCAATAGTTGAATGGATAAAGAAACTGTGGTATATATACACAATGGAATATTACTCAGTCATAAAGAAGAATAAAATTATGGCATTTGCAGGTAAATGGATAATGTTGGAGACTGTCATGCTAAGTGAGATTAGCCAATCCCCCAAATCCAAAAGCTGAATCTCTCTGATAAGTGAATGATGATGCATAATGAGGAGTGGAAGGGAGGCAAAAATGGAGGAAGGATAGATAGCATAGAGGGATTGGGTTGAGGGGGGTAAGAATAATAACAGAATGAGACAGAAATCATTGCAAATCTTCCATAACTCCCACATGTATGAATGCCCGGGTGGTGACTCTACTTTGTGTACAACCAGAGAAACAATAACTGTACTCCATCTGTGTACAATGAATCAAAATTAAATACATTAAAAAATTTAAAAGCAGTTCCTCTGTTGGCTGGAAAAATTTGATGCTATTTGGGGGGAGGTTTTGGTACTGAGAATTGAACTCAGGAACACTTAACCACTGAGGCACATCCCCAGCCCTTTTTGTATTTATTTAGAGACAGTGTCTCACTGAGTTGCTTAGGTCCTCACTAAGTTGCTGAGGCTGGCTTTGAACTCAGAATCCTCCTGCCTCAACCTCCCAAGATGCTGGGAATATAGGTGTGTGCCACCGTGCCCAGCTGATTGATGCTAATTTTAATGGGACACAGGGTGACTTAATATGTATAAATGTGGAATAGAGGGGACCCTTAGGATGTAGCCTGAAATGACCAATTCCAGAGGTTTGTGTACAATTCCAGCAATCTAAAACAGGACAGGCCACCAGTACCTCATCTCCATCATGAATGAAAATTAACTTTATTCATCCACCACTTAACCCTAAACAGTTGAGGCCAATGGCAGCATGCAACACAGAGTAGAAAGATGCTATAAACACCAACTATGGTCTTGTGACAATTTGGATCAATAAAAGCTACATTTACTTTGTTTTTATATGTTCATTTCTCTATATTAATGTATTTTTCTTTTCCACTGAGTTTCCATTTTATATTATGTATTGTTTTTGATGTGTACAAGACATGAGGATGAGAAGGTCAGTGGATTGAATCAGGAAGGAATGTCATCCAGAGAAGGATTCTGTGAGTAATAGAAGCATGGGGGACTATGGGTCTATGTTTTTATTTGTTCAAGGGAATGGTTCTATTGGATTATTTGGAAATAGCTTATTGCTACTATTACTGTCTGGAAATTTGTGCATGAGAAGAGAGGCATAAATGGTCAATGAATGAGAAAAGGAAAGTGTAGTGGGAGTTATGGAAGATTTGCACTCAACATCCCCTCCATCTTCCTTCTCTTGTGCTTTCCAACACTTCTGCAGCTGGGAAGCTAAAATCTACGTTTCTAAGTCTCGTTGGAACTCAGGACTCAGAATGTTCAGGTTGGAGAGTTGGATGCAATGATGTGATATTTGGAAGGAGGAGTAATGTAGAGGCTACAAATCTACCATTTCTGGTGATCAACATAGTTACAGAGGTTCTGGATATTTCTGTAATAGCATTGGCACTGATTCCAGCACCCTGTAATTAATTTCTGAATATTGACAGGGATCAGGGCATCCATTTTTGCCTGTGCCAATATAACAGATGTAATGTAGCTCTGGAGTCAACAGTACCCAGTTCTCTAGTCTATGGATTGCGTAGCTAAAATAATATATTCCTAGAACCTGTAGATGTAGTGACAGTGACTCAGACTTTTGATTATAATGAAGGCAGAAATTCTCCATATGTGTTACTTCTGAGGTATTATAACCTGTCTTCCTGGTTTTCCAATAAGTTCGTATAAACTTAATTCCTGTATTAAATCCTTTCCTCTTAAAATAGCCAGACGAGCTTCAGATATCTTCAACTTAAGCCTGATTCAAACAGATGGTATATTGAGAAAGAAACACAATTAACCAAATTAAACCATCCTATGTGATGAAAATCCATCCTTCCTGAGCATAATGTGAACTGGAAACAGTAATGTGTTGGGAATAGAGACAATTTCAGTAGAAAGGATGTTGACTGATTAACCAGGAAATTAAATCTCAATAAGTTTTTGTTTTTTTATTATCTTACCAATATACCTAGATTCAATGACTTCACCAATGGAACTAGTTCATTCCTGATTTGAACCCTGGGCCAACATCTTGGTTTATTAGAGCACAAATACATTTTTATTTGAATTTAAATTTTATTTGAGTTAAAATAGACACAGTTGGTTACTTGCCACTTATATGCTTCTTACAAACTATATATTTATCAACAAATTTTGACACCTGAAAAGCAAAGATATATATCCATATGGATGTTTTCATAGTATAGAGCTGAAAAGATATATGTCATGCAGATGATAAAATCTAACAGTTTTGTGAAAAAACATTCTTATCTGTAAACAGTAAAAAACCTCATAATTAGGTTGAGTTAAGATCAAGCATGCAAATGCAAACTAAATATTTATAAATTAATTTAATTTTGTTGTAATTTCCAATTATCTTTCAAGTCAGACTGAGATATTTAAAGAAAGAAATCCAGAAACACAGCAATTGGGTTAAGTATGTTTCTGAAATGGTGACGGATTACAAAGGTCCAATTTGGTGTTGAGTAGGACAAGTTACCGGTGGTTACTCAAAGCATTAAAGGTCTGATCAATCTAGGAGCTAACAATTATTTAGGGTAAATTTTACTTGGATCTCCTAGTTCCACTTTTTTCCTCCTCGAGTTTTCTAACAATCTGGAGTTGTGCAATCTTCATATACTGCCAAGGTGCATAAAATCACACATATTTGAGCAATTGAGGTTAGGGGAGCCTGTATTAGCTTTATTTAGCTTTGCAAACCTGATCTGAAACAGAATTGGCTTTCATTTCTAAATGAGACCAGAAGTAAACATCTACCTGAAGTTACAATTCAGAATCCATTTTTCACAGATTCTAAAAACCCACATTACTGGTAATTTTAGCATACAAACAATTCTAGTAGCCATAAATTGTGCACTCAGACAGCTCACTATCATATCTTCAGGATTTTTTTCTGATCTTTCCCATACGGTATTTATGCTATCTACATGCAGTGCTCTACTTGTTTGGAAAAATAAATAGTGATTGATTTAATCACCCTAGTTATATGTATGGATGGTTTTCTTTCCTGTCTTTGGGTAGGACAGCCACATCCATGTGTGTGGGAGACAGATGCTTCTTTGACATTTAATTATTAAATTATAGATATAAATGTCTTACTTGGACCATGCAAAACATTTATGGAAATGAAAGTTGTCATGTATTAGTTATTAAGTTAATTTCTTATTTTGTTAGGTATGACTAGAAGGACAGCATAATAAAATGCTATAATTTCAAGGAAATGAAAAATTTGATTATTATAATATTTCTTGGAAATAGAATAAATATTTTTGCTTAAGTGGATGTCAGATATTTTCCCCAAAATGTCAACTCAGAAGCATGGAATAATTAGATGTTGAATAAATTAATATTGTATCTTTAAAAAAAATCATACATGATGAATCCAGTGACTATTCTTTGCCCAAAGATTTGTTTCCTTTCAGAAGTCTCCAGCAACCCAGGATAGGAGTAAATTTTGAGATAAAATCTCTTCTAAATGTCTTACAGCCAACAGTACTTCATGTTTTCTCATCCCTCTATGTCCACAGACAGCAGGAAACCCTCTTGTTGACAAAGATGGTGTTTGATAATAACCTTTCTCTCCTTGTTATATTACTTGGAGTGCTCATCATCTGAAACATGTAATGTGTTGGGAATCTCCTACAGTCCACTTCAATTGCCAGGCACCTTAACTTTTATATTCTCTCTGCACGCCAGTTTTTAAAACCCAACTTTCCAGCTGAGTAGATTGAGGCACATACTATTTTCTGAGTTTCCCATAAATTTCACATATGGAATTGGCAAGAAAATGTGTGCTAACCTGTACCCCTTACCACTACCCCTACATATAGTCATATAGGGTGCAAAAAAGAAAAAAAAAACTTTTTACGTGTGATGTTTTCCCCTTTAGCCATGGTACCTCCAAACAATTCAGAAAGTTAATTAACATATTGAAGAAGGGAAACAAAATTGAAACTCAATGAAATTTAACTTAATGAAAATTTAAATTTTGTAACTCCTAGAAGAATAATAACTTTTAATATAATATCTTAAGAGAAAATAAATGAAGAAATGTCTTGATTACATGGATGTTTAAATTTTGGCACCAAATGTGACATAATTATCTGAATAGTTATATGAGAGTTCAGTTTCTGTTTGGCTGGCCTAAAGAGTAATGCTAATGAAAGTGACATGTCTAAGCTATTTTATAATGGAGTAAAAAATAGAATTTTAAACTAAATTCTGAAGCTGAGATATAGTTAAAACTGGCATCTCTAATTTATCCACATGCAACTACCTGTATATACAATCTTTGGAGAAAAAAAGACTAGAATTGTCTGTAAGTCCTTACTAAATCACACACAGACACACAAACATGCATAAAAAACACATTGCATATTCACATATGTACATATTAATACACAGACATATATGCATACTATCACTGTCAGATAAACTCACAAGCACTCACCCATATAAGCACACTCACAAATACATGTGCACAGTATCCACACAGACTAACCTTTTCTCAGAGAACATATGGCAGGTTACTGGCCAAGATCTGTGTCTTTGTATAAAAAGGTTAAGCCACATCTCCACTCTCTATAGATATTCCATAGCTCTAGATCATAGATTAGTGAACTACAGCCCATGGGTCAAATCCATTCTGCCACCTGTGTTTAGAAACAGGTTCTGAAAGATAAGAATCGTGTTTACATTTTAAATAACTTGAAAAAAGCAACAAAGGAAGAGCAATATGTAATGATAAGTGAAAATTACGTGAGATTTATATTTCAGTGTCCATAAAGTTTGTTGAAACACAGTCATGTTTGTTTATTTACACAGTAGCAAAGATTGTTTTGAACTACAACAGCAAAATTGAATTGCTTCAGAGACCACATGTGGCTCTCTCTTTGCCTCACAGTAATGCTTAGGACACTTCAAATCATAGTGTTGCAGTTAGAGATCAACAGCATTTCAAGTGTCACACATATCTCCATGCCATGACCTTTACTAATATTTTTATAACCGTTATGTTAGAAAAGAGAGAGAGAGAGAAAAGCCTGTTTCTAATGTGTTTTTAAGATGCAATGGAGTGTGGTTTAATTAGGTCAAATAAAATGTATCCAATTTGTTTCTTATCTAATGACACTTAGCTATGCTAAAAGCACACAATATGTGCTGACATTACCAGATTAAGTACTTAGCACAATAGTACCAACTCACAATGATGGTTAGACAAAGTATTAAACATGAAGTGGGATATTTCATCATGGCAGCATTCACAAGCTCACACATACACACACACACACACACACACATGCACAATGATAAAACTAAGCTTTTGAAGACTTGTTAGACAAACAAGAGAAGTGGTTTGGCAATTGTGAGTTAATTTAATCAGGTTTAATTACTGCAGACAAATAAAAATGTCTAGAGAAAATAAAGTTGGTTAAGACTATTAGCCTTTTGTCAAGAACAATTACTCAAAAAGTTAAGGACATGGGATGCAACAAAAATAGTAAGTTAGGGGGCTTCAGTTGTGGTTTAGTGGTAGAGCACTTGCCAGCATGTGTGAGGCACTGGATTTGATCCTTCCAATAAAGGCATTGTGTCCATCTAAAACTAAAAAAAAAAAAAAAAAGAGAAAGAGAAATAGTAAATTAACAGTCAAGTTATCAACTTCATATTGAAAGTCCTAGCAAGGAAAAGGTGTAAGAAGAAAAGAAATTCAGCCATGCAGAATGGAAAGGAAGAAAAAAAATTATCTTTATTTATGAATGAAACAATAGAAACATAGAAAATTTCATAGAAACAACAAAAATCTCCTGAAATTAATTAGTAAATTTAGCAAGATCATGGTCAATTTAGAAAGTCACTTTTATTTTTATATGCTAGGAATGAATAATTAGAATATGAAATTTAGAAGTTCATCACCATTTATAGTACCGCCAAAAATAAAGTACCTGTACTTAAGTAAAAATATACTATGCAGATTTTTTAAATCTATTCTACACTGACAAAAGAAACCACAGACTACCTAAATAAATGGAGAGGTAGACGATGTTCATAAATTGGACAGCTCAATGTTAAGAAGCCAATTCTCAATTTGGTTTATACATTCAATGAAATGTCAATTAAAATCCCCGCAAATTTTTGTTGAATTCAGCAAGCTGATCCTAAATTTCATACGGAAAGGCAAATAAATAAAATAGCCATGATTATTTTTTAAAAAATTGTAATGCATTACCTAATTTCAAGACTTATTATAAAGCTATAGTAATGAAAACAGAGAGGTATAGACAAATACATAGAAATATGTATTAATGTAAGAAAATTGAGTCCAAACAAATGCAATCAACTGTTTTTTGGAAAAGAGGAAGGGTAATTGAATGGAAAAAGGATATTTTTGGCACGTATTCCTAGGGAAATGGATATGAATATACAGAATGAGCGCAGGCATATACTAAACACCTAAAATAAAAGTTAACTAAAAAATAGATCATAAACTTAAATGAAAATGTAAAATCACAAAATTTGTGGAAGAAAATATTGGAGAAGATCTTCATCACCTTGAATGTGGTCATGGTTTTCTAAATATAATTCCAAAATCACAGTTCATGAAAGAAAATAAATTTATTGAACTTCAAAAAAGAAAGAAACATGGAATTTTATCGAATGTAAATACTTTTGTTCTGTAAAAGACTGATAATAGAATGAAAAAACAAATCACAAACCGAGAGAAAATATTTTCAAGTGACATGTCTGATATGTGATATATGGATGACAAATACATACATGAAAATATGTGCAACATTATGTCATTCGAGAAATACAAATCAAAACCACAGTGGCATACCACTACACCCTCATTAGAATGAATAAAATCCAAAAAGTTAACGACGATAATAGCTGACTAGCATGCAGAGCAACAGGAACTTTCAACCATTACTGGGAGAATGAAAAACAGTAGAGTCACTTTAGAAAACTGTTTAATAATTCATTTAAAATTGAATATAGATTTTTCAGTCACTAGGTAATTGCACTCCTAGATGCTTACTCAAGTAAGCATCACAAACACTTGTATGTGATCATTTATAAAAATACTTGAATTTTTTTTAACTGAGTGTCAAGACTAAAAATTTTCTGAATGAAAAGAACCATCCTCAACCATTATGATCATATACTGAAAGGCTTTAGGAACTAAATTTTACTGCAAAATTGCAATGTTTTCTGTGAATTCAACCTAAAATTATAGAAAAAGAGTGGTTGTTATATGAAAAACATTTTCTATAATGAAGTTAGTTCAAGGGCAACTAACACTGTTTCGATCACAGGTAAATAAAGCCACTTTAAACACTCTGCAATATCAATACAAAATATAGTATCTATTTCCACAAAATATTTAGTTGATTGTATTTTATGACCTCTATGGACATTTCCAGCACTCCAATGTTTTTCAAACTTTAATGCAAGTACAAAGGAATTTTTTATACTTCAAAATTCATGTTACTCTGTAATTGTACTGAAGAATTTCAGCAAAAAGTGATGACTGCAATATAATCAGATCATAGATGGCAGATATCAAGAGAATAATCTGATAAAATTCTACAAGTATCTTCCAAGTGAAAAAAATGTTTACTTTGGGTCATAATTTATGGAAGGCTATCAGTACTGTATAATGTCAATCTATTTTAAAAGATAATTTCAAAGATGAAATTTGGAAAATCTCTTACATGAGTCAATATTTATGATTGATTCTGATGATGATAAGTACTAATTTTGAACTACATTTAAGCAAAATCCATCCATAAACTGAGTTGTGAAAAAGTATTCAATTACTATTGTACTTTGAATTTTTTAGTAAAAATTATAGAAATTTGCTTTCCCTCATTTGTTAAGTACATGCATGTCTTCAATTTCATGTCTTGTCCTACAAAGCAAGTGTATTTACTATCTTATCTCAAAACATTTGCCCACCTGTTATAGAGTATTTAAAGTCTGTGCCTTTCTGCCTAGAGCTGGTACTGCACTTCTGACACGAGAAAAGAATTGAAATCTACTTTCTAGCTGGAAGTAAAGTGGGTATGAAATGAATTTTTTTCTCTCAATGTCATATATTTCTGATTTCAAAGTTAAAGTTGCAATATATCATCTAATAAAATAACTGGAGTTAGTTGTTTTGAAATAGGTATATTTCAAACTACCTATAACTCTATTCCACTAAACAGTAAATGTGCTTTGTTGAACCTGAATCCCAAAACAGCCTTGCAAGGAGCTTTCCCAAGAACACCAATATTGAGTTCCTAAAAATTGACTAGAGATCACAGTTGGAGACAGAATCCTATTATGATTCAAACCAACTTATACTTTTTTGTTTCCTTTAAGACAGTATCATGGATAGATTACACTTGTCCTCATACATTTTCTAATTCCAGTGCAGTCTTCCATCTTCTCTAGTTCTTGTCTTCACAAAGCACCTTTCTCAGAACTGTTGTACCCTGTTGGTAGGAATGTAAATTAGTACAACCACTATGGAAATCAGCATTGAGGTTCCTCAAAAGACTAAGTATGGAAGCACTGTATGACCCAGTTTTCCCACTCCTCTACATTTATCCAAAATAATTCAAGTCAGCATATTATAGAGACACCTGCATGACCACACTTACAGTAGCACAATGCACAGTCACCAAGTTGTGGAACCAGCCTAGGAGTCCCTCAAGAGAAGAATGGATAAAGAAAATGTGGTCTTTATGCAGAATGGAATTGTATTTAGCCCCAAAGAAGAATAAAATTAGGTCATTTCAAGAAAATGGATGGAGCTGGAGAACATCATTTTAAGTGAAATAAACCAGACTCAGAAAGTCAAGGATCATATGTTTTCTCTCATATGTAGAAGCTAGAGAAGAAAAAGAAAAAAAGGTTGTTATGAGAATAGAAGGGATACAAGTAGGGTAGAAGAGCAAGGTCAGCATGAGGGAGGAAAGGAGGGCAATGGAGGTACTGGGGAATGAAATTGATCAAATTATGTTATGTGTGTGCATGAATATGTCACAATTAATTCTACTATTATATATAATTATTATGCACCAATAACATTTTTAAAAGCACATTTTTCAAAATCACATTAGTAACTACATACCCAGTTAAACAAATGGCATTTTTAAATATAAATAAGTAAATGCTGATAAAATACACTAAGAATAAACAGTATTGCATCATGTCATTTATATTATCTTGAAGTAAAATTGAACTGCTGAGGTGAAATAATGCTTCTCTTCATTCTGGTAGCCAAATTGACTCCCTGGCAGGAAGCCACATCATTCCCTTAAGGTGAATAATTACACACCTAGACCCACATGTGTCTCATTAATGAGCAGATCATGGCAACGAAGAGATCTTGCAACATTCTTAGCTGTACTTGAAGTAAAAAAATAGTTCTGTATTGAATAAACCTGACAATCTAGTCTTAAGCAAAGTTAAGTGCTAGATTGTGTGTATGCAAGAATATCAAATGCTGGAAAAATTGAAGTCTTTGAAAAAGTAAGCATACATGTAACAAAAATTATTTATTCATCTGTCCACCCACACATCTAAATTTTTTCAAGTTGTCCTTATTTACTGTAGAGATGTGTCAACCTTCATTTTCAATTTATTTCCTATTTTATAATTGTTCATTCATTCATTTGACAAATATTTATTGTTTCTACTAGATTCTAGGCAAGTCACTAAGAAATATAATTATATCCTTAATATCTAAGAAGGGAAACAGGTACCAAATACCTAATTATGGAAATACATAGATGGTATTTCATTTCTTACATTGGAGAGCTTTCACAGTTCAAAACTATTATACCTATCTTGTTTCATTTGCAATCCATAACAGCTTTCTAGGCAAGAAAGAATTATTATCTTCATTTACACTTGAGAAAACTGATACTCAGCTTCCAAGACTTCTGAAAGTTTCTATAATGCATTTGTCTTCTGAGTCAGATTTAGACCATTCTAGTATTGACTTTGAAGAGTCTGCTTTCTCTTCAATGTCAACATTCTAAGAACAATTTTATCAAACTTCCCTCACTGGAGAAGTAACATTTCTGTGATGCAGCACCTCCATAGCTTCCTTGGGTTCCTCCTCATTTACTTTCTCTTCAAACCAAACATGGCAGCAAATATTCCCACTTTTATTAGAGTTTACATCAAATACCTTCTTCTCTACCCATCCCAAGAATTGTCCCTGCACAATTCTACTTATTACCTTTATTACCCTTTGGTAACACTCCCTTTGCCCTCAACTCAGCCTGAAAGACTGGAATAAAACACATTTTTCCTGACAAACATCACTATGCTATAATGGAAAAACCTTGGGCTATGAAGAAAATACTTGATCTTCAAAATATATGAGGTTCTCCTTTTGGTACGTCTCCAAAGTAATGATTTTAAACTGCTGTGGAGCTGTCACATGAATTTTTGATAATGACATTTTGTGGGAAAAACTCCTAATAAAACTACAATGTCTAACACTCATTAAGTGTGCACTCTATGCCAAGCATCGCGTTAATCACTTTATGTGATTAACTCGTAATCCTCAATAAACCCCTGTTAAACAGATACTCTGACTTTCAAGTTACAGGGGTGGCAGCAAAGTACCATGGTTAATAGCATGGATTGCCTGGCTGACTGTCAGCCATTCCTTTTTAGCTTTCATCTATGAAAATCCTGATTTAATCCTTTGGACTTTTGCCAGATATATATCTAAAAAAGGAGAGATTTCCGTGTATGTTTGTATTCCTGTATGTGCATGTACAAACATAAATGAATACAAGTATGTGCTTGTGTGTGTATAAAGGTATGTATGTGTATTTACATATATGTACTCGTAAATGTATGCATATATGTTTTATAGGGGTGTATGTGTGTCCTAGACTGTTTTTGCTGCTATAACAGAATATGTCAGACTAAGTAATTTGTAATGAACAGAAATTTATTGGCTCACAGTTCTGGAGGCTGAACAGTCCTAGAAAGAGAAGCCAACATGTGGTGGGAGCCACTTGCTGTGTTATCCATGGTAGAAGGAAGAAAGAGCAAGAGGGGGCCAAACTCACCCTTTATCAACTGCATCAGCTCCCTCCCATGAGGGTAGAACTTTCATGTCCTAACACCTCTTGAAGTTCCCACCTCTTCACGCTATTACCATGGCAATTAAATTTCAGTGTGAGTTTGGAATGGGACCAATATTCAAACCATTGTAATGTGTGATGGAGTGAGCATGCTGGAAGAAAGCCCTCTTTTATTCCACAAAGCATATGTGCATATGGTTAGCTTTGTACTGATGATTTGGAGATGCCTATGCATTGCTATGCGTTTGCTTCATGATCTGCTTTAAAATACACCATACAAATGCACCACACATTTGAAACATGTTAGGGTAAAAATGGAGTCATCAACCACTAGCATTTCTTCCAGTAACTGAGTTTCCACATATACCATGATGCTTAGCTACTTATAGCAGTTTTGGTTGTTTTATTATTTTCTGATGTTGGATGATTTGGAGGTGATTTTCTTGTATTTAGATACGCAATAATTTTATTTTCATATATGTGTGTGTGTACATATACATATATATGCACACACACTTTTTTTACTTTCTTCTATTTGTATTTTAATTGTTTTCCTTATTGAATAACTATGGCACAGAGTTCTCTGATATGTTATTTAATAAGAGTAGGTTCATAATACATTATTCTTGCCTTATCTCTGTTTTAAAGAGGATAACCATCTTTCTACATTAAGTAAAATGTTAGCTCCAGGTTTTAAATATGTACCCTTTGTCATGCTAAGAAATACTCCAAATATAATTTTAAAGGTTTTAATCAAGAATAGATGTAGATGAGTTCTGCATATAAAATGTAGACATTATTCATCATGGATTTTTATATTAATTCTTATTATTACAAAAATTGGGGGATTTTTCAATTCCCCTTTAAATTTTGCAGCCCACACAAGTCAAGGGCCTCACTCATCTCACAGTAGTTCCTGCCCTACCTTCTATAGTAGGTGAAATTCCTTCACCCAAGCCCTCCCTCACAGAGGGTATTGTCTCCCAGGAGACTCTTGTTGAAGTCTTAGCTCAGTCCAAGTGGTAGGCTGTCTCAAGCCGGATTGGTTATTTTGAGGAGCCAAGAGTGAGAAATGAGCATCAAATGCTTGATGAGGGAAAGGATAGAAACATGAACTGCCTGCTGAAAGGTTCTGGGTCCTGGTGGGAGAAATTGGACCAGAGAAAATGTACACCATCTACACGTTAAGTCCTTGCTCTCTTACTGACGTCTTTGTACCAACTCCCTACCAGGGAGCAGTCCGCAATGCAGTGCCGTTACAAGAGATGGTTCTAACTAGAAGACCGGCGCACTACAGAAAACTGATGGTGCATTGAAGCGCTAGCGCCCTTGCCCTCCACCACGCTTTCACAGTGCACCATGTGCGGCCAGCCTAGAATACCCAGACCTGTGTTCCCAGGGCCCAGACAAGCCACTGCCTCTTGGCAACTCTTCCACAAACCGCGCGTGAATCATCGATGTCTTCAAGCAGGTTGTTAAGAATGTCAACAGGAAAGATAATGGATGCTGCCCGCTTGGTTTTATTCAAAATAATCTTCCCATTAAAGATAAATGTCCTTGTGCCTTAAAAAGAAAAAAAAAAAAGAAAAAAAAAGAATAGATATAGAATCTTACAATTCTTAACATAATCTATTGAGATAATTACATGTTTTTTTACTATCTTCCCTTTAATAATCTCTTCTATGTTATATGATTATTTCCTGTCTGGGGTATATGTTATTTAGCCAAAATGGAAATACGTATTTTAATTAATTTATCCTATGAAGTGAGCTAAAATGTTATTTATAATTTGTATGTCTCTGTTTATAATTAAAGTCACTAGTAACTTCCTTTGGTTTAATCATCTTGTTTTGTGTATGAGTTTTTTCCCCTAATGTGACAAAGATAAGTTAAATATCCTTTTTAAGTTACTAGGATAATTTTCTATATAAAGAAACAATGTTCTTAAAGGAATTTTTAATAAAGTACAATAAAAATTCCTTAATAAATCTATTTGAGTCAGGAGTAAAACAGGAGAATCTGGTAGAGTTTCTCAAATATGGCCTATGGGTCACCTTCTTTAAGATCATTTGTAGAATTTTCTAAAAATGTCCAACTCAGGTTTACTGATGGGACCACTTTATGAGTTTCATGGGCTGTAGGCACTTTTACCATTTTGGACCCCTTTCTCTATAGGGAATTTAAATATTATGTTTTATGTGTGTGTTAGTACGAAGAAAAATATATTAATATTATATACTTAAATTTCTTCTTCAATCAAATTTCAAATTTTTCTTTTGATTCAAATAATAAATATTTTGAGCCCTACACACTATGCCCTTCATATGTAGGAGCCTGAAAAAGCTGCTGACATAGTCTGTGGGCACTGTCATCTAGTGGCCAAGGGAACTAGATTTACCGAGGACCAATTTGTCCTTTGCCACCAACTAATACCTCATAGTGACAGTGGACATTCTCTTTACCACTTCAGGCTTTACTGGTTTTATCTGTTAATTTCTAAATTCCTCTTGCTATAGATTTTTATGAGAACATACTTTATTAAGAACTGATAACTTTCTTGTCTTTCTATTTAATCTTTTTTGTTCAATAGCTAAATAAATGAAGAAACTGCCAGCCAGTGAAACACACTAGGAATGTAAGTCACTAACTCAGGTACATGGGATGCATAATCTCAATGGGCTTACAATACAGGGGGATAATAAACATTCAGTAAGTAAAGACAATTTTGAGAATGCTAAAATACAGTTAGTTGATAAGAGGAAAACAGCCTAGTCTGGAAAACCAGCATTATCTACCTGGAGATGAGTGGGACCAGACAGACCAGGGATGCTAATGAGAGTTATAGAGGGTAAAAACTTTCAACTAGAATGCAATAAGAAAAAGGGGAGGGATTCATTTGAAAGCTTAAACAATCACAATGGTTGGAATAGAAAGGTAAAAGGAAAATATAGCACTTCATGTGAATTACAAAGTTCATTTTTCATTGTTGTGTTTCATTCCAAAATGAATCCAGAATGAGCTGTGTATTCATATCATGCCCCATTCATTTTTAGGCAATACGTTTCAGAGGTGATCATATTACACATCCTGCTACCTAAATATTCTAGTGGACCTTACAATCTATGGGAAAACAGATATTAAACAAAGCGTTCATCAACTAATTTTATAGTTAAGTTTGTGCTATGTCCTGTAAAAGAAAAACATAACAAGTTATAAGAACACATAAGAGGGAAAATGGAATTTAGTGATGAAATGTGAAAATATTTAGAGGTTTTTCTGGAGACTGGCAAGTGGAGAAAAATGAAAACAGGCTTCTAGGAGGAAAAATAACATGGAAGAATCTGAAATACAAAGAGCTTAACAAATTCTGATTGCATCTTGTGAATTTTCAACAATTTTGGCTACTTTTTCAGATTAATATATAGTTAGGACATTTTACTTTGGAAATAACATTTGATCAATAATCATAGAACTGGTCTGGACAATTCAAATAATTAGCCATGCAATTTCTTAAACTCTAGTCATCTATAAGCTATATACTGGACTAGATATATCAAAACTATTATAACTTTAGCTATTATAGAGAATATTTTATGTGTCAAACACTTTAAATTGAATTATGCAATTGATTTCTTGAAGCTTCTTAATAAAATAGACATTTTGTGTTTTTAATCATGGTAAAATACACATAAGCATAAAGCTTACCATTTTAGCCATTTTTTTCAGAGTGTGGTTCAGTGTCCTTAAATATACTCAATGTTGTTGTGCGGTCTTTATCACCATCCGTCTCTGACTTTTCTTATCATCTCAAACTGAAACTTCGTATTCATTAAACAATAAATTGCCATTCCTCCTTTCCCCCAGACCCTGGCAACCACCAATCTATTTTCTGTCTCTATGAACTGAACTGACTACTCTAGGCAACTCATATAAGTGGAATATTTGTTATTGGTTTATTGTAGCTTATGTCAGATTTTTCCTAGACCGAATAATATTCCATTGCATATTAATATACCAAGTTTTGTTTATCCATTCACTTGTTGATGGACACTTGTATTGTTTCCACCTTTTGGCTATTGTGAATAATGATGCTATGGACAGGGGTGTATAATATCTGTTCAAGTCTTTCCTTTCGATTATTTTGAGTGGAATTGGTGGATAACATTTTTAATTTTTTGAAGATCCCCATATTGTTTTTCTTAGAAAATATGTATTTTACATTCCCACCAGTAGTGCATTAAGTTTCCATTTTCTCCATATCCTTGCCAACACTTGTCATTTTTGTGGTCTTTTTGTTTTATTTTGTTTTGTTTTGACAATAGCCATCCTAATGGGTGTGAAAAAGTATCTATTTGCACATTTCTTTAGTGATCAGTGATGTTGAACATCTTTCCATGTACTTGCAATCGTTTGTATATTTTCTTTAAAAGGAGTGTCTATTAAATCTAAAATTTAAAGTCCGTTCTTTGTGTTATTTTTTTCTTTTTCGTTATTAAATTGTAGGAGTTCTTTATATGTCTTGTATATAAACTCTGTATCAGCTACAGGATTTTCAAATCTTTCCTCCAGTTCCATAGGTTGCCATTACATTCTGTTGATAGTGTCCTTTGATGCACCAAAGATTTTAATTTTGATGTATTCTAGTTTATCTATTCCTTAAAGATGTGCATTAATGTCAGATCCAAGAAATACTGTGAAATCCAACATCAAGAAGCTTTTCTCTGTTATTTTTCCTGTGTTTTATAATTTTAGCTCATTTATTTGATCCATTTTGAGTTGATTTTTGAATGGGGTATAAAGTAAGCATCTGACTTTATCTTTTGCTAGTTGGTTGAAAATAGTCATTTATCCATTGAATGGTCTTGACAACCTTTATCAAAAGTCCTTTAATTATGTATGTGAGGGTGTATTTCTGGATTCTCTAATGTACTCCATCGGTCTACATATCTATGTGCCAGTACCACACTGTCTTGATTACTCTAGCTGTGTAGTAAATTTTGAGATCATGTAGTATGAGTTTCTTTTTCAAGATTGGGCTACTCAGGATCCCTTGAGATTCTATTTGAATTTTAGATGAATTTTTCTCTTCCTGAAAAAGAATTGCCTTGATATTGATAGATATGACATTATTATTCATTTTTTTGAAGAAGCTAAGAAAACTTAAGCTTGGAAGAAACAAGTAAATTGCATAATCATAACTGATTCTCAACAATTACACCAAATTTCACCTTAATTGTCATTAAACAAAGCTATTCATTTATTCTATCATTAAGATGGAAATGATTGGTGTTAAAGTTCTTATTTCTTCCTTCCTCCTATTGACCACCACTTTATATCTTATTTTATTATTTTTATTTCTATGTTCTCCTTAGTGTTCAAGTCTAAATTCTTGAAACATGAAAGTCAGCATTTTTGTCATCAACTACTCCTTTAGCAATATAGAAGCTCCTTAAAATGCTTTGGTTGCTTCCCATAATGGTTTGGTTTATTTTCCTTCATGTGCTTTTGTTTCTTGTCTGCTGCCCTCTAAAACATTTTTGTTGATATTTACATTTATATAAACTAGCATTTTGACCTCAAATTAAAGAACTACAAAGCTGTATTTGTTCTCTTCTTGCATTTTTTTCCTTTCCTCCTTTTATGTTTTCTGTTGCTGTTATGTGGAACATATAGTTTAATAATGCATGATTTTTATTATTTGATACTTTATTATATGATCAAATTATTGATTCCTTTTAATGATTGTAACAATGAAGCCTACCATGCCAAATACTGAGGTAACCTTTATTTTCAAGCACCAAATATCATAACCTATTCTAAAATATTTTGTGCATTTGGTCTTAATAGCATCAAATGAAAGCAAATGATTGCTAGAGTTTGTTTGCAATTCAGTCAGGCAAGTTTCTCTTTCAGGAGAATTGTCTTTTACATTTAATGGGATAATTGATACATTTATGTCACTTTTCTCTTCCAGCAAACTTTTTGTATTATTATCCTTTTCCTTTTTTTTTTTTTTTTCCTTACACAATTTCTGTGGTTGCTGTGATGGAATTGAATTGAATTCTTGGTTTGTTTTAAATAATCAATCATTTTTCAAATATTTCTACCATTAATATGTTTTACAACAACAGTTCCAAATATTTTACTGTTCATTTCTAGTTACTTAAAAAAAATTAAGCTCTATCCCCAAAGAGATAAGAAATCCAGTTTCTTGAATTTATTATAATCACCTGAAAAATATTTTAATTTCCCATATTCATAAACACCTAATAGTTAGATTAAAATCTATGTTTTATTATATTAACCTTGCCTTTTATTAATGTTACAATTCCCTTTCTCTTGCAGATGTCTTTCATTTACTTTTAGCATTCCATTGTCTCTTCAAGTGATCTTTACTTTGATGTCAAATTGTCAAATAAATTTTCATTTTAATTCAGTAAGAAAAACTGATATTTCTGGGTACTACATTGTGCTTGATAGTTCTAATTCTCTACTCAAGACCTTCTCTTAAAATATTCTTTTATCTAAAATTAATGAGTAAGTTTTGAAGATATACTTTGACTTTTCTAACTAGAAAACTATTTTCCCTTTATTTTTTTGGCAACTTATTGAGTTTACTATCATGGTGTTTAAACATAAAATCTTAGCAAATGATTGTCCAAAGCAGAATCCATCAACTGTAAATCAGGAACAAATTTACCTGTGCCTCTCTTTGTAAAAGAGCTTCACACCGCTAGGCTCACTGTGCTTGTCTTGTGTGGCACCTCTCATGCTGAAATTCAAGGAGTTATGACAGAAACTAAATGACTTGTGAGACCTCACATATGCTCAATCTGGCCTTTTACAGAAAAAGTTGCTGTCCCCTCTTCTAGGTCTTTCTTTTTAAGAGAATTTTGTTTCCCTTATTTTCAAATTACCAGTCTTTTTTTCTTAAGGAAGTTTTTGTTCTTTTTCTAGCTCCATCATATCCTCTAACATTGCTATAGAGCATTTTATTGTATTTTAGGATACTTTTGGAAATTACAATAACACTAATTTCTGACGGGGCAGAATTATTTTTGTTATACACTTTCACTTTTGCTTTTAGCCAGTTATGGAGTATGCAAATTTAACATACTTAACAGTTTTTTTTTTTATTTTTTCAGAATGCCACTTTATTTGGGGGCAATATCTTTCCTCTTTTTAGATGAAGTTGCAGAAGTTGCCTCTGGAAGCCACTTCTGCAGATACTGGAATCTTCCTCTAAGTGTGAAGTAACATTTGTAATTAGACTTGAGAATTAATACCTTTCAGGCTCTTTTGATTGTTAGGATTAGATTTCTAGGGCTGGGTCATACTCTTCTTCGCTGTCATATTGGGAAGAGGCTGAGTTAGGAGTTAGAAACCTTTATTGTTAACACTCTAAGGTGTTTCTGGAAATTCGTTTCTTGCTTCTTGCTTTTAGAATGTGTAAGGCAGTATTTTACCTCCACATCAACTTAGCAAAAAAAATGAATGATGATATTGATGTTACATTTCTAATTCTTCAAATATAGTTTATTTAATGATCCAGTTGGAGCTAAGGAGAATGATAATTATTCATTACAATCTTTTTTTATGTTTTCCATTATGTTTAGTGTTGAATTTTTAATTCAAAAATTTTTGATTCAACAATGTCTTTTAGATTCAAAGAAACAATGTTAGTACCAACGACATCTAAATTTATACAATTAGGGGTAAAGAGCAGAAGCAATACAAACTGCTCGTACTTTTTCTTTTTTTATTCATTTAGTTTTCATTGAACACAATGGAGTACAGCTATTGTTTCTCTGGTTGTACACAAAGTAGAGTCACACCATCTGTGCATTCATACATGTACATAGGGCAATGATGTCTGTCTCATTCTGTTATTATTCTTGCCCCCCACCCCCACCCCACCCCTCCCTTCCCTCTATGCTATCTATCCTTCCTCCATTCTTGCCACCCTTCCACCCCGCATTATGCATCATCATTCACTTATCAGAGAGATCATTCAGCCTTTGGATTTTTGGGATTGGCTAATCTCACTTAGCATGACAGTCTCCAACTTCATCCATTTGCCTACAAATGCCATAATTTTATTCTTCTTTATGGCTAAGTAATATTCCATTGTGTATATATACCACAGTTTTTTTATCCATTCATTTATTGAAGGGCATCTAGGTTGGTTCCACAATCTAGCTATCGTGAATTGAGCAGCTATGAACATTGATGTGGCTGCATCACTGTAGTAATCTGATTTTAAGTCCTTTGGGTATAGGCCAAGGAGTGGGAGAGCATTACAATTTTTTAGCAAGTAAATTTTCCCTTGGACTTCACTCTAATTTTAAAAATAAATAAAATAAATTCCATGTACTTAGCACTTACAAATAATAAGTTGTAAGTGGATGTTTTACTCTTACAAATAATAAGATTTTGTGGGTTGGTAAGACTTATTTCATCAACCCACAAAATCTGCTATAAAATAGAAAAAATAAATCAAACATCTTTGTTCTAACTATTTAAAATTAATGCAAAATTCTTTTTTTCAAATTTGGCAATCTCAGGTTCCTGTTAATTACTCTTTTAGCCACTGCAATAATTTTAATGGCTTCTGTCAAGTTATGATTGAGAAAGTTTTCACCACCAACAGATTTTTCTTGTATCATATGTTAATTGTTGGCTAGATATTTATCTTACACTTTTTTATTTTAAATTTTTCTGGATTTCATAAAAATCATACTGCTTTTTTTTCTATACTATCTCTTTAAACTTATGGCACATTCTTGTTCTTCTAAAGCCAGCTCCAGAGAAAAGAGAATAATAGGTAAGAATCTAAGTAAGGAAGTTGATTTGTGTGCAACATGTTCCTTTTGCCAGTAGAACCTAGCACTAGTGCAAAATTTTACCTACAATCCTGGGGCCTCAACTTCCAAAACAGTATTGATTTTGTTCTTAGAGTAATCTGCCATCCATCTTAACAAAATATAATCACTGCTCTCATGCCAACAAGGTTTTCCTAGGTAAGATCAACTAGATTTTTTTTTTTTTTTTTTTTTGCGACGGGGGAACTAAATCGGGGGTGGCCACTCACCCAGATCCCTAGCCCTATTTTGTATTTTATTTAGAGACAGGGTCTCACTGAGTTGCTTAGGGCCTCGCTAAGTTGCTGAGGCTGGCTTTGAACTCATGATCCTCCTGCCTTAGTCTCCCGAGTTGCTGGGATTACAGGCGCTGGCCACCGCACCCGGCAGATATTCTTATATCTAGTTATACATGAACAATGTAAATTATGTTTTCATTGTCAATACCAAAAGGACAATGTTTGGGGGGGAAAAAGCAGAAAAAATCAAATATGTCATTTTGGAATTCCAGAACATGTAAGGTAGCGAGTATTCTAACTTATACACATCCTAGGTTCTATTTTTGGCCAGAAAAGTACAGCTAATAAAAACTTAGAATTAAGCTTCTTAGCTACTCTGAGATTTAATTTTTGTAAAATGTCTTGACATCTACCTCCTGAGCTTTTTAAGAAGGTTCTTCTCAGAATATCTAATCATATTTTTAAAATTGTGTACATGTTGAAATAATTTTGAAGTTCAAATTTAATTTTAAAAAGCTAAACCATTGAGATCTTGAAGAAAACCTGGATTCTGTTTTCTTTGGCAAATTTTAGAATCTTTTCAAAATCATTAAAGAGAAAACGAAAATTATGAATCCTATCTTGGACAAAGGTATAAACTAATTTGAATTTTTCAAATGCCATATTTAAAGGGAATAAAATGGGTACCAGGAGTCATTCATCTTTCAGCTAGATAAACTCCTTTTTACCTGGGTCTAAAAAAGACATTGCATATATTCAGGCACATGGTTAAACTTTTGGACCATTTCCATATGTGTATGTTCCATTGAACAAGGTTCCCAAGGAAAAAAGAGGCACATTATTTTTGCAAGAAGGGAGAAATGATTGTAAATTATTAGAAATACAAAACATTTAATCACTCAGATATTTATGTATTGTCCTTTTATTGGCACTTCTTTAAATAAGGAGTATGAGTAGTGGCAGTTATAAAGCAAGAATAATAATGACCACTGAAAATTTTGTTCTGCCCTGTGGGATTTGAGGGTGTTTGAAAGAAATGAAAGCAAATCTGCATTATAATGCCATATATCCGTAGGTAGGAACTCAGCAGAATAATCTTTATCCACCTGCCACAGTATGTAAGACTATATGTGCAGGAGATGAATATAGTGTATATGATTTGAATCTAAAATGCTTGCCTATTATTTATGAAAATTTTAAAGCTTTTTCCTATTAGAGAAAAAGTAGGGATTACATAAATTAATAATAATCAGAGCCATTATTACTGAAGGTGTAGACTTTTAGTCTCTTACTCTATTTTCCCAAAAGAAAATATACATAAATTGTGCAAGCCACATTTTTTAAAAGTGTTTTGGTTCTTTTCTATTCCAGTTTATTTATATCAGTTGAGTCAAATTCTGATCTTACATTCGAGTTCTTATTGCTATTAATGTGCATTCTTTTGCAGTTTTTTGGTCAAATTTCCTTTGTTCTGCTTTAACAGCCTAAAAGCAACTTTTGTTTGACACTTTATTGCTACTTGTTTTACTGTTTAACTTGGCCAATTTTTCCTGTAAATTATGAATTCTTGTGGGCAGAGACAGTGTGTAGATTAGCATCTATGTTAAGAAGGACACAAGTATATCTTGAATTAGTAAATAATCATATGTCTTAACTTTCCTCTTAATTATAATAAACATGGTCAACATATATCGAGGGACTAGAATATGTCCCACAACTTCAATAACACGTTCAGTCCTCACAGCAACTCTGTGAGAGAGTTCTCATGACCCAAATGTGCAGATAAGGAAAGGGAAATATGGAGAAGTTAAAGATGTTCTCAGAACCAGTCAGTAAGTGGCAGAGCCAAGAACTGAAGTCACACAGCTTTACCCAAGAATACCCCTTAATTACTGTCCTGTGCTGATATCTTAATATAGCATTTCACACAAGCCCATCTGCATGGATAAGGCAAGACAGTGTGGCAATAGCCACATGAATCACCTCATTTAAAGTCTTTCACACTGGGCACAAAGAAAGTTTAAAGTCCATTGACATATGATTTTTTTTATATGACCATACCAGAGCCTGTGTTCAAAATAGTAATATCATGGATTTTATCAATTTCAGAAAAGAAATTTTCCCTCAGTTTAGGACATGTAATTAAGAAATAAAAATTTCTGAAATCAAAACCCCTAGAAATGTCATTAGCATGTCATTATCAATTTATCATACCACTGTGTTTAACACAATGCCCCAAAGCAAACTGTCAATTTTCATAGCATTATACATATATACAACATATACATATATATCTAACTTTTAAATGTTTTTGTCAGAATGTCATTGTAAAAGTATTCAAGTGCTTAGAAATAATCTAATTGCAAAAGTAAAAATGAATTTATTTTGCTATGTCATAGGTATATTTTTTAAATTTCTCAGTAAGTGAGGTCTGAGTGACTTTTAAGAATCATCACACAAGAATTTTGTAATAATTGCAATGCAAGAGAAAGGTCACAGAGACCAGTTCCTGTTTATCACACCTTTTTAAGATTAAAATTGTTTCCACATTTGTCCTTAGTGCACACCATGGTGTTTTCTGTTAGGCAATTACTTACTGTGATTTTAAGGTGCCATCTACAGAACTGGTCACGATTATGAAAGCAACTCTACACACTTTCTTCAGAGACACAATCCTATCAGTATGAATCCATAATATTCACGTCATTGATTTATTACTGTCTGTTTTAATAAAAGTGTAAATCTTTTTAGTTTTTCCCCCATTTTCTCACTTTCTTTCAGGTATATCATAAACTTTATGAATATTATTCTCCTACAGTCATTTTCCTATTGCCTTGTTGATACTGTAGCCTACACTGGCAGTTCAACATTTTTCAAGCATTTGTTGATTTGAAAATATGTTTCACCAAAACTCTTTAAATTAAACCTAAAAAAATTAAGTGTCTCAATTAATATTATATTCTGCTGGACAGAATGTGGGTATAGCCTGTACCTTTCCAGAGTTCAGTCAGTGATGGCCAATTAGGTAAAAATGTATTTAAGAAATTGTATAATAAAATAATATGCTGAGAATTTAAAACTTAGGGTAAATAGTTTTTAATTTATTTTTAAGCTTTGGATGAAAATGTTAAAATTATACATATATGTGAGGTACTATGTAATGTTTAAAGAGATGTATAAATTATGTAATGTTCAAATAAGGTTAAACATATTCATCTTCTCAAACATTTATCGTGTCTTTGAGTAAAAACTCAAAATTCTTTCTTCTAGCTCTTGAAATGCACAGCACATTGTTGTCTGTGACCACCGTACTACAATAGCACATCAGAACTTCTTACTCTTATCTAAGTGCATCTTAATTTCCACTAATCAAATTTTACCCATACCCTTTCCCACATACACACACACTCCCGAGCTTCTGGCCACCACTGTTCTACTCTCTGCTTCTATGCAATCTACTTTCTTAGAATCCACATATGAGTGAAATCATGTGGTACTTGTCTTTCTGTGCCTCGCCTATCTCATCTAACATAATGATCTCTAGTTCCATCCTTGTTGTCACAAATGACAGGATTCCATTCTTTTAATGGCTGAATATTATTGTTCCTTATGTGTAGCACATTCTTCTTTATTTGTTCATCACTTGATGGACACCTAGGTTTTGGTTTCTTGACTATTGTGAGTAGTGCTGCAATGAACATGGAGTTACCGATCTCTGTCCCACAAATCGATTTCATTTCCTTTGAATATACACTGAGTTAAAGGATTGTTGGATATATGATAATTCTGTTTTTAACTCTCTGAAGAATTTCCATACTGTTTTCCATAATGACTATACTAATATACATTCCCACCAATGGTGTGCGAAGGCTTCCTTTCTCCTCATCCTTGCCAGCACTAGTTACTTTTAGTCTTTTTATAATAGTCATGCTTATTGACATGAGGTGAGATGTTACTGTGGTTTTCGTTTGCATTTCTCTGACTATTAATAATGAGCATGTACCATTTGGACATTTGTATGTTTTCTTTTTAAAAATGTGTGTGTACGTGTGTGCGCACTTATGTGTGTAGCCTATTTGTAATTGAGTTATTTGATATTGGCTATAAGATTTTTGATCAATCCCTTCTCAGAGGCATAGTTTGCAAATATTTTTTTCCCAGTCTGTAGTCTGTTTTTTCACTCTGTTGATTATTTCCTTCTATGTTATCCAGGATTTATTTTGATGGAAAGGGGTAATAAATGTTGACTATTTTAAGAACATTCCTATTCAAATTTGTTACAATGACAAATTTGGAGGAATACGCAGAAAAAAATGAGCATTGAGTGGCAATGAGGAAAGAAAAATGATTTC
Organism: Glaucomys volans; assembly: GCA_020662805.1. Classification (NCBI taxonomy): domain Eukaryota; kingdom Metazoa; phylum Chordata; class Mammalia; order Rodentia; family Sciuridae; genus Glaucomys; species Glaucomys volans. The sequence goes on from JAJEJO010002592.1 coordinate 95,265, forward strand.
AGGTTTTCTAATCTAAATGCTAAAAAGTTTTATGTGTAGCAGACAGAATATTTATGTATCTTGAAAATTTATATTAAATGTCTCTGTTGTAAAGGGGAGAAACACTATGCTAACTGGTTTGTAGGCACACAAACTTGGATTAGAAAATTCATTTTCTAGACTATAGGTATCATAAGTCTAGAGGCTGAGTTCTTAAACACAAGTCACTAAAATGCCTAGGAAATTCAGAACACAAAACAGAAAACCTCTCTTCATTTAAACCTGACCACAATATATAGGCCAAGAGCATGAAAAACCTAAGAAAATACAAGAGTGTAGAGTAAAGGAGATCCCACTCTGCTGAGGAAGAATGAGGGATAGAGGGAATATTAAAGATGCTCACTTAAGAAGAGCTGGAAAGAGTGAAGGGCCTTACAGAGGGAAGAAAATGCAGGAACAAAGAAAGTAAAGCAAAGGACATGCTTAAGATTTATAAAATTATTAAATTTAACTAATAGGGGAAGTGCTTAAGGATGTTATTATGAAATGTGAGCAGCATTAAAGTTGTCGGACGATGATAGGACTTCTTACATCATGCTCTAAATAATTAAAATGTTTTAAGCAAATGTGTAATACATTCATCAAGTAGTTGAAGAATACATCTAACATTAAGGATTAGCAATAGTGATTTAGACATTTAAAGTATAGAAATGATAGAAAACATGAGATTAAAAACAGAGGAGAGATAAATCACTGAGCTGTGATTTACCTATTTTTGGTAATATTTTAAAGTGTAGCTATTTTATTTGGTTTACTATTCTTATTCACATGATTTGCCTATTTTAAAGGATAAGAATCCAAAAAAGATAAAAAAAAAAAAAAGGAAGACTGAAAAAAAAAAAGTATTAGGTTGAAGAAGGTGGTATTGAAGATAAGGAAAGATAGCATGGAGGACAAGTTAGCAAAGGACCAAGTACCCCAGAGAGTCCACTGGTGACTTTCAAGAAGGAGATTCTGAAGACGATGGGAAAAGAAGAGCAACTATGTGTTTAAATGGGAAAACTACACAGGAAGATCAGAGGTAGGGAAAGAGAGAGAGGAATACAGAAGAAATAGAAGCTATTTGGGCTAGAGTCCTTGGTCTCTTTGTAGACAAAAGGGAGTGACCCAATGAAGAAAAATTGATAATGAAAGGCAGGCAATGCATGAGGAAGATAGGAGAGGCTAGAACAGCAGCATAGGGAGATGATCAAGCCCACAAAGGAGACACAATACATTTACCTCTGATAAAGAATATTTAAAAGAAATCATATTTAAGTAAACATACATACCTCACCAAGTGGAGGATAGAATAGGTGGGAATACACTGTAAGTGCCTTTGACTTTTAAAAATAAAAGATATGTTGTTATCTACATGTCGTGGAAACGAAGTTTGGGTTTTTAAGGTTCAGTAAATTTCTGAACACACGGTGGAGGAAAATTTAGTGGGAAATGAAAAGTTTCTTGAAAATATACATAATTTTTTCAGTATGGATCATGACAAAATTAGTGAACATGCATTTGCAGTGGACATTATATGTACTGTTAATAATATTTTTAAACACAGTTATCCAGGTTGAGCATGAAGTATATAGTACACAGAGTATGAGGAATGTTTGAGGTAATATTGATGGTTATTTTACACAGCATTTTATCAGTTGTGACCAAAAGACCTGACAAGAACAGTTTTCGAGGAGAAAAAGTTTATTTGGGAACTCATGGTTTCAGAGGTCTCAGTCCATAGAAGGCTGGCTCCATTCCTTGGTGTTCGAGATGAGGCAGAACACCATGGCCAAAGTATGGTAGAGGAAAGCAGCTCAGAATATTATCAGAAAGCAGAAAAAGACTCCTCACACCAGATACAAAATATATAACCCAAAGACATGTCCCCAGTGACCCACCTCTTCCAGCCAAACTCTACCTGCTTTCAGTTATCACTCAGTTAATCCCTGTCAGGGGATTAATTCACTGATTGGGTTAAGGCTTTCATAATCCAATCATTTCACCTCTAAGTCTTCTTGCATTTTCTCACACATGAGCTTTCAGGGGATACTTCACATCCAAATCATAACAATAATAGGTCTAGAGATACTAATCACATCAAAGAAATAATCTTATACTGCAAAAGCTTCATTGAATGGACAATCATGATGAAGATTCTAGGTGAACATAGACCACTGCATTGAAACAATGGGAAGACTAAGTTCACAGCAAGGATGAGACAGCTAATTTCCATAAAAGTGAAAAGGAAGAGGCAGGGTAGTAAGTAAAAGATTTTAAAATGTAAATATATTTGTCCTTTTATATACTCTGTCAGAGAACAAGTCTAAAGGTGAAACCCTAGATAAAAAGGGTGGAATAAAAATCACATTAAAGCACAAAATATCAGATCACTAAATGGCATGACATTACAGTTAATAGAACTGTTGAGGGTGTACTTAAATAACTAAAAACAGAATACATAAAATTCAGAGTGCACTCCGATCAGGTACAAAGGGTCCTCAGAGAATGGTCAAATATTGGGTGGAGGCATAGATTCATTTCTCTGGATTATGTGGAAGTTTACCTACCGAATAGCTGCTCTCTGATATCAAAAGGGACACCAGACGGAGCTCAGGCCTTCCGGAGCCATTGTACAGTGTCTCTGGGAGAGAGCACTGGCCTGCAGCCTCCTGAGTCCGCAGCATGGAGCTCAGGCCTGCCTGGGCCATCAAGCCCAGTGTCTCCATCACTGAGCACAGGTCTGTGCCCCCTCCCCCAACTTGGCCTAGTGCCCAGGCCCACACCCTGGCCCGGAGGCTAGAGACTGTGCTGCGACTGATCATCTATCAATACCAGGTTGCCTCTGCCCAGAAGCATTTTTTATTCTCAACCTGGAGGTAGTGGGACAGCACCCTTCTTGGGTCACCACTTGATCAAGCACCTCTCAAACATCAGGCCATTGAAAAATAAGAGGTTTGAACTGCACAGTATATATATTTTTATCGCAGAATATTTTTAAATTAGTAGTATTATTATCATTATTCCTAATATACCCACTATATTCCCACCTTTTTCATTTATTAATATTCTTATCACTCTATCTTCCTCTTACATATCTCTTTCCTTGGAGGATCTCTTTTTTCTCATGCTAACAACCTATTTCTTTTAATTCCACTTCCACTATTCCTATGACACAGTATATCTACAGACTCACTTCTTATCTCATTAGTGTTATGTCCTAAACCCCTCCTCATCCTCCCTGTCCAACATGAGAAATTGCAGTCCTTATTGCAAACTTATTGATTATGCTGTAGATAATAATTTGAACTTGTCTCTGTTTATTAAGACAACACTGTTAATATCTTAATAGGGACTATTTAGATTAAGGACACATATGGTTTATATGGTGTGCTGCTAATATTGATCTCTCACTTCAAGGGGAGGTATTGGAAATTGGCAGGAACCCTATAAGTCTTTAAGGGGTAGCTGCAATACCTAGGATTTCCACTACTAGAGGGGAAGATACACTAGCAACATGAGAAAACATGGAAAGAAAATGTCCCAAACAAACTCAGACACTATACCAAAAGAACCCAATGACAAGATGGCAGAAGCATTGTCAGAAAGGGAGCTGTACATAATTAAAATGATCCGAGAAGTGAACGAGGAGTCAAGAGAGCAAACGCAGGCAATGCTAAAAGAGCAACTGCAGGAAGCAAAAGATCATTTCAATAAAGAGATAGAGATTCTGAAAAAATCCAAACAGAAATCCATGAAATGAAGGTTACAAAAAACCAAATTAAGAACTCAATAGAAAGCTTAACCAACAGGCTAGATCACTTGGAAGACAGAACCTCAGACAATGAAGACAAAATATTTAATCTTGAAAACAAACTCAACCAAACAGAGAAGATGGTAAGGAATCATGAACAGAACCTCTAAGAATTATGGGACATCATGAAAAGACCAAATTTAAGAGTTATTGGGATTGAGGAAGGCACAGAGATACAAACCAAAGGAATGAATAATCTGTTTAATGAAATAATATCAGAAAATTTCCCAAATCTGATGAATGAAATGGAAAATCAAATTCAAGAGGCTTATGGGACATCAAATGCACAAAATCACAACAGATCCACACCCAGGCACATCATAATGAAAAGACCTAACATACGAAACAAAAATAGAACTTTAAAGGCTGCAAGAGAAAAACATCAGATTACATATAGGGGGAAACAAATACTAATATCAGCAGATTTCTCAGCCCAGACCCTAAAAGCAAGAAGGGCCTGGAACAACATATTCCAAGCACTGAAAGAAAATGGATGCCAACCAAGAATCTTATACCCAGCAAAACTCACCTTCAGATTCGAAGATGAAATAAAATAATTTCTTGATAAACACAAGCTAGAAGAATTCACAAAGAGAAAGCCTGCCCTACAGAAAATCTTCAGCAAAATATTCCAAGAGGAAGAAATGAGAAACAACAATGTAAGTCAGCAAAGGGAGGAATTACCCTAAAGGAACAGCAAATTAAAAGCAAAACCAATTTAGATTCAAAGCCAAAAATAACTCAAAATGACCGGGAATACAAGTCATATCTCAATAGTAGCCCTAAATGTTAATGGCCTAAACTCATCAATCAAAGGACATAGATTGGCAGATTGAATTAAAAAGAAAGACCCAACAATATGCTGCCTTCAAGAGACTCATCTCATAGAAAAACATGCCCACAGACTAAAGACGAAAGGTTGGGAAAAACATACCATGCACATGGACTTAGTAAAAAAGTGGGGGTTTCCATTCTCATTTCAGATAAAGCAGACTTCAAGCCAAAGTTAGTCAGAAGGGATAAAGAAGGACATTTCATACTGCTTAAGGGAAGCATAAATCAGCAAGACATAACAATCATAAATATTTATGCACCAAATAATGGTGTATGCATGTACATCATCAGATCCTTCTCAATTCCAGGAACAAAATAGACCAAAACACAATAATACTGGTGACTTTAACACTCCTCTCTCACCGTTGGACAGGTCTTCCAAGCAAAAATTGAACAAAGAAACCATAGAACTCAATGACACACTTGCTAAATTAGACTTAACAGACATATATAGAATATTCCATCCATCAATAAGTGAATACACTTTTTTCTCAGCAGCCCATTGATCCTTCTCTAAAATAGACTATATGTGATGCCATAAAGCTACTCTTAGCAAATACAAAAACATAGAGATACTATCTTGTATCCTATTAGATCATAATGGAAAGAAATTAGAAATCAATGATAAAATAAAAAACACAAACTACTCCAACACCTGGAGATTAAATAATATGCTATTGAATGATGCATGGATAACAGAAGACATTAGGGGAGAAATAAAAAAATTCTTAGAGGTCAATGAGAAAAAAGATACAATATATCAAAATCACTGGGATACTCTGAAAGCAGTGCTAAGAGGAAAATTCATTGCATGGAGGGCATTTAATAAAAGCATGAAAAGTCAACAAATAAATGACCTCACATTACAGCTCAAAATCCTAGAAAAAGAGGAACAGATCATCACCAAAATTAGTAGAAGACAGGAAATAATCAAAATCAGAGCTGAAATCAATGAAATTGAAACAAAAGAAACAATTCAAAAAATTGACAAAACAAAAAGTTGGTTCTTTGAAAAAATTAACAAAATTGATAAACTCTTAGCCACACTAACGAAGAGGAGAGAGAAAACCCAAATTACTAAAATTTGTGATCAAAATGGAAATATCACAACAGACACTATTGAAATACAAAACAAATTAGAAGTTATTTTGAAAATTCATACTCCAACAAAATAGAAAATCTCAAAGACATCAACAGGTTCCTAGAGGCATATGAGCCGCCCAGACTGAATCTGGAAGACATACACAGTTTAAATAGATCAATTTCAAGCAATGAAATAGAAGAAGTCATCAAAAGCCTACCAACAAAGAAAAGTCCAGGACCAGATGAATTCACAGCCGAGTTCTACAAGACCTTCAAAGAAGAGCTCATTCCAATACCCCTTAAAGTATTCCATGAAATAGGAGGGAACCCTTCCAAACCCATTCTATGAAGCTAATATCACGCTGATACCAACACTAGACAAAGACACATCAAGGAAAGAAAATTTCAGAACAATATCTTTAATGAACATAGATGCAAAAATTCTTAACAAAATTTTAGTGAATCACATACTATAGCATATCAAAAAGATAGTGCACCATGATCAAGTGGGTTTCATCCCAGGGATGCAAAGTTGGTTCAACATCCGGAAATCAATAAATGTAATTCACTACATCAACAAACTTAAAGGTAAGAACCACATGATTATTTCAATAGATGCAGAAAAAGCATTTGATAAAATACAGCATCCATTCATGCTCAAAACACTAGAAAAAATAGGGATAGTAGGAACGTTCCTTAACATTATAAAGGCTACCTATGCTAAGCCTACAACCAACATCATTCTAATTGTAGAAAAATTGAAAGCATTCCCCCTGAGAACTGGAACAAGACAGGAATGTCCTCTTTCATCACTTCTATTCAACATTGTCCTTGAAATTCTAGCCAGAGCGATTAGACAGACTAAAGAAATTGAAGGAATACAAATAGGAAAAGAAGAGCTCAAACTATTCACATGATTCCATATTTAGAGGAGCCAAAAAATTCCACCAGAAAACTTCTGAAATTCATAAATGAATTCAGTAAGAAGCAGGATATAAAATTAATGCTCTTAAATCTAATGCATTTTTATTCATAAGTGATGAACCCTCTGAAAGAGAAATTAGGAAAACTACCCCTTTCACAATAGCCTCTAAAAAAATAAAATACTTGGGAATCAATCTAAAAAAAGAGGTGAAAGACCTCTACAACAAGAACTACAAAGCACTAAAAAAGAAATTACAGAAACTCTGAGACGATGGAAGGATCTCTCATGTTCTTGGATAGGCAGAATTAATATTGTCAAAACGGCCATACTACCAAAAGTGCTATACAAATTCAGTGCAATTCCAATTAAAATCCCAATGACAGACCTCATAGAAATAGAGTAAGCAATCATGAAATTCATTTGGAGGAATAAGAGACCCAGAATAGCTAAAGCAATACTTAGCAAGAGGAGCGAAGCAGGGGGTATCACAATACCAGATTTTCAACTGTACGAGAGCAATAGAAACAAAAACAGCATGGTATTGGCACCAAAATAGGCAGGTAGATCAATGGTGCAGAATAGAGGACACAGAGACAAACCCACACAAATACAGTTTTCTCATACTAGACAAAGATGCCAAAAACATACAATGGAGAAAAGATATCCTCTTCAACAAATGGTGCTGGGAAAACTGAAAATCCATATGCAGAAAAATGAAAGTAAACCCATATCTCTCACCCTGCACAAAACTCAACTCAAAATGGATCAAAGACCTAGGAATTAGACCAGAGACTCTGCACGTAATAGAAGAAAAAGTAGGTCAAAATCTTCATCATGTGAGCCTAGGACCAGATTTCCTAAACATGACTCCCAAAGCACAAGAAATAAAAGCAGGAATCAGTAATTGGGATAGGTTCAAACTAAAAAGACTTTTTCTCAGCAAAGAAAACAATCAGCAATGTGAAGACAGAGCCTACAGAGTGGGAAAAAATCTTCGCCACACAAACTTCAAAAAGAGCACTCATTTCCAGAATCTATAAAGAACTCAAAAAACT
>JAJEJO010002592.1:103393-148360 GCA_020662805.1 Glaucomys volans
GGGGTAAAAATAATAACAGAATGTGTGACAGATACCATTGCCCTGTGTACATGTATGAATGCACAGATGGTGTGATTCTACTTTGTGTACAACCAGAGAAACAATAGCTGCACTCCATTTGTGTTCAATGAATCAATAAGTAAATAATAAATAAATAAATAAATAAATAAATAAGAAAAGAAAAAGCTGCTGCTTTGTGGGTTTGAAATAACAGATACATTTCTTGTGATTGTATAATATTGCATTACAAGGAAATATTTTATTTTGGAGTGTTTTGATCTCAATTATATGGGAAAACAGTTGGTGTGCAGTTTATAAAGTGTGTCAAAGTAATGAAAGCTTCTTAATAACAGGAATGGTTTCATTGGAAATTGCCTGACTAGGGGAAACATCTTAAGGATGTCAACCTTTCTGAAGCAGAGCCCAGTCATTGGTAGAGACAATTTATCTTTTAATTCAGCAATAATTTTGGTCCATTTTAAGCTGTATTTTTCATAATTCTAACAATAAAAGCTAGTGTGCTTAATTAATATTACTTAAAAGGAATATTTCTTTATCTTTTTATTGTAATTTTATAGCAGAGAACATTTAACACTGTTATCTTCAGTGAATTATGCAAAATTAGTATTTTACTGTTCCAGAATTCACACACATTTTGGTCTCTATTCAAGATACTTGAGACCAGCATGAAATTAAATTCTTAGTAATAGAAGACTACTTCAAAATGGTGGGGAATCCAGAAAAAAATAGGCTTGAACAAATTGCATGAAATAACATCTTAGAACAAATTACATAAAATAATTTAATAAATAACCAGCATGATATTTTGGTGAGGTAATGTTGAAAAAAAATATTTTTGGTAGGGAGAAGATGCACAAAATAAAGCTTAGGTCTAATATATTTACTGAAAGTTTGTATTCAAATTTTAATTTATGAAATTTGAAACCATCTCTAATATTGAGCAAGTTAATATATGGATATACAAATAAAAGTTTAATAAGGCATACATACAAAGAAACAAAATAATTTTAAGTTTCCAGTTAAATTCTTATTGTCTTTTATTTTCCATGTTTATAATTATTGTTATATGCAAAATAGAACACTATGAAAACAAAATTCTAGATATATATGAAACAATGCAGTACACAAATTATATAGAAAGATTTCAACTGCTAACAGCCTGGGCTCAACTCCCAGCCCCATAGGTAACCAGCTGTAGGTTACTCTAGGATTCTCATCTGTAAAATAACACAAAAATAGCTGTAAAGAGAACTGAATGAGATAATGAATGCAACCACTTTTAAAGTACATTTGGTATTTAATAATCAATTGGTAAATATCAATTAAATAGTTCTCATTATTTATTGTAGAGATAATATTTACACATGTTAGAAAACTATTAACTCTCTAGCAGGCAAAAAAGAAGCATCACAAAGAAAATGATATGTAAATTATGCTACAAAGAATGAATAGGAGTTTGCCAAACAGATTATAGAAGTGTTATTCTAGAAGACACATATGCAAAAGAATAATAAAATTTATCTAACTGGTGACCTCTTTGCTAGTGCCTTTTCTTCTATCATCCTTTGTAAACTTAAGCCTCAGGATCAAATCCTGCATCCTATCCTTATTCTTTCTCTATATTCTTTCGAGGGCAATTAAATTTTTCACTTGGTCAAGAATGCCAACTAAATGCTGATTCATGTCAAATTTGTATCTTTCATTCACCCTGTTTTGAACTCTGGTCAAATATATAACTTCTAGTCACTAATTTCATTGAGTGTCACTAGTGTCCTCCCAGAAGCTCAAGCCAACAACTTGGCAATTTTCCTTTCCCCATTCTCATGATCATGTGTAGAAGTCATTGTGCTTCCTTAGTTTGTCTACCGAATGTATCTCACTATCACCCTCCTCTCTCACTCTCTATTCCAGTGGCTTTAGTGTTTTCTTCCAGTCCTTCCGCAAAGAAGTCAGCCCCTCTTTTACAGTTATAAATTGGATTGTATCATATTGCTGCTTCAAACCATCTAGTAATTTTATAGTAGTTGGTAAAAAAAAAAGATCAGCATCACTTACCAGACTAAGGTTCAAAAAAGATCTGTCTCCTACCTAAATTTCCAAACTATTTTCTCTCCCTTACAAAAGAAAGGACAAGAGTTTTTGCAACCTACATATTCTCAGCCTGGAATTTTTTGTATGGTCTTCACCAGAGTATCTTTTCTCAATCTATAAGGCTTTGCTTAAAATATACCTACTCAAGAAAGCCCAGAAATAAATCCATGCGTTTAGAACTAAGGGTTTTTGACAAATGTGCCCAGAATACACAGTAAGGGAAGGATGGTCTCTTCAATAGATGGTGTAGGGAAAACTGAATATCTACATACAAAACATTAAAAGTAGATCTTTGTCTCACATTTTATACAAACATTAACTAAATGAATTAAAAACTTTAAAGACCTAAAACTATGAATCTACTCAAAGAAAACATTGGGAAAACCTCCATTGCATTGGTTTGGGCAATTATGTTCTTTATATGATCCCAAAATCATGGGCAACAAAAGAAAAATAGATAATTGGATTACATCAAAATAAAAAGTTTCTGCACAGGAAAAGAAAGAATCAACAGAGTTAAGAGACAACCTACTGAATGGGAAAGAGAATTTCTAAACTGTATGTCTTGCAAGGGGTTAACATCCAAGCTATTTAAAAAACTCAAAAAATAACAAGAAAACAAATAACCCCATTAAAAATAGACAAGTAACCATAAAGATATCTCAAAAGAAGACCTACAGATAATTAACAGGGATATTAAAAATGTTCAATCTCATTAACCATCAGGGAAATGAAAATAATTACTTGAAAATGGATTCTACTTGTAATGTATAGCTAAAAAGAACCAATTTAAATAAATAAATAAATAAATAAATAAATAAATAAATAAGCAAACCACAAAGAGAGATCATTTCACACCTGTTAGAATAACTGTTATTGAACAGACAAAAGAAAGCAAGGATGTGGAGAAACGGAAACTTTGTGCACTGTTGGTTTAAGTATATTAGTACAGACATTACAGAACTGTATGGATGTTCACAAAAAAATTAAAAACAGAGCTACTATGTGATCCAGTAATCTCCAAACCAGCTCTATATCCAAAGGAAATGAAGAAAGTATGTCAAAAAGACATCTGCATTCCCATGTTTACTGCAGAATTACTCACAAAAGTCAAGACAGTCCAGATACAGAATCAACTTAAATGTTCGTCAGGTGAATTAATAAAGAAAATCCATTACATTCACACAATGGAATAACATTTAGACAGGGGGAGAAAAAGGAAATTTTGTCTTTTGAGATGACATGGAAGAATCTGGAGAACCTTGTGTTATAGAAGTCAGACATAGAAATAAAAGCACTATATGGTTTACTCATGCAAAATCTGAGAAAGTTGATCTCACAGAAACAGAAAGTAGAATAATGGTTAGCAGGGGATGGGGTGTTGGTGAGTTAAATGTTAGCCAAAGGATACAAAATTTCAGTCATAGCTGGATACAGGGTTGCATGCATGTAATCCCAGCTACTTGGGAGGCTGAGGCAGGAGGATCACATGTTCAATCCCTAATGGACACACACACACACACACACACACATATACACACACACACACAAAAAAAACACAGTAATATAAGAGGAGTAAGTTCAAGATATCTATTATACAATATGATGACTACAGTTAATGACATTATGGTGTTGCTGGAAAATGCTAAGAGTGTATATTAAGTGTTCTCACCACAAAAATGACAACTCTATGAGGTAATGCATATGTTAATTAACCGGATTTTATTTTTCCATGTGTAGATATATTTCAAAATATCATATACATGACAAATACATTTAATTTTATCTGTCATTTTAAAATAAAATTCAAATACCTTGAGTAGACTTCTTTAACTATCTTGTTTAAAGTATCTGGTATTTATCCCATCTAATATTATTCTGTTCTTTTGACTCAGAGTAAGCTCTTAACATAAAGGAATATCTGCTCTATTGAAACTACTGAATTTCTGACAATAACGCTCATTCATTCATTCAACATACACCTATTGAATGATTACTCTGTTCAAATTGAAGTTAAATGATATCATCTATGTTTTAGAAGGACTATTACAGCTGACACATAGGGTGAATTTGCAAAAGGCAGGAGTGAAAGCAGAAAAAATTGGTAGCACACAACTGCGGATAAGAAGTAAAGATCAATGTCATTACACTGATAGCAATGGAGATTCAGAGGGGTGTTTGGGTTTAATCAATCTATTTACAGCAAGTAGAACAAGTAGGAATTGCTGATGGACTGAACTGGGACTGCAAGAGAAAGTGAGGAAGGAAGATGAATTACTCCAAGGTGTTTTCCCAGGAACAACCAAGTTAATAGCAGTGTCAAAACAGGGAGTAAAACTGGTTTGAAGGAAAGATATCAAGATTCCCTATTGTATACATAAACTTTAATATGCCTTTTTAGACATAAAAGCATTGACATAAAATTGGTGGTTAAAATATTTGCAATTTATGTACAGTATTTAGACAGAAAACAGATTTGGTTGTTATCAGCATAGAAACAGTATTAAAATTGTGGCAATATTGCATTATTGTAGGGAAAAATTGACAATATGCATACCTAACACTTAGAGAGTCCTTTGTAAGTATACCTAACACTTAAAGAGTCCTTTATAAGAGTCAGATACTGTTTTAAGCATTTTGATTGTATTTTTTTTGTTTGTTTGTTTTGGGGGTTTTTTTCGGTACTGGAGATTGAACCCAGGGGCACTCCACCACTGAGCCACATCCCCAGCCCTGTTTTGTATTTTATTTAGAGACAGGGTCTCACTGAGTTGCTTAGGGCCTCCCTAAATTGCCAAGGCTGGCTTTGAACTCGCGATCCTCCTGCCTCAGCCTCCCAAGTGCTGGGATTACAGGCATGCGCCACCGCGCCCAGCTTGATTGTATTTTTTTGATTAGTACAATAACTCCATTATGTCAGTATTCCTGTTTTTCCTGTCTTACACATAATAAAAACTAAAACATAGGAGATGAATGACTTGCCCAATGTTGCACAACTACTGTGGGAAGATTGGGATTTGAACACAGACCTGTCTGTCTCCAAAGTGCATGAATAGATAGGAGTCACAAAATGATGCTACCAGACAGGTAAGAATTAGAAAGAAGATGGAGGAGCTAACAAAAAAAGAATGAGAAGGAATGGACCAAAGGGAAATCAGGACATCAGGAAATCATGGGAGAGATGAATTTTTTTTTTAAAGGGAGAAAGGTCATCTACATTGGATTCCACTGAGAGATGAAATAAACAAACAAAGTGTCCCCCTCAATCTAACGACAAGTAACACACCAGACTGCAATTATAGTGGAGTAGAGGGAACAGGGTACCTAAAGGGTGAGTTCTTGAAGAAAAGGCTAATGTAGAGACAGTTCCTTTGTGATATTAAGACATGTGATACATGTAGCAAGCATAAAAGAATTAAAAATAAGGATGTATTTTGTTAATATGTAAAACGCAGAGAAAGAGAGAACATTAAAAAGAAATTGGAGAGGTATTAAGTACCACATCACTAATGGTCCTTGTATTCCTAGATCTCTCCATGAAAATAATTGCAGTAATTGCTGTTTTGCGAGCAAATGTCTCAACTTATTATTTCAGAATGACATGAACTGCAAGGAAATCAGATCATCTTTCTAAAGTATGTGATAAGAATATGTAAAAACAATATTAGTAAATTTTAATTCTTCATTCTTGCATATCAAAATTTTGGTAAGAACAGAGAATGGGAAATCTTTATGTAGAGATGTTTTGAAATTTTTTTCTAAGTTTACATTAATGAAATTCACAGATCTTAAGTGTGACTGAATCATTTGTAGTTTTTTATTTATTTTACTGTGTCAGAGATGCTATGTAATTCAGACTGATCAATCTAACACTATTCAAAATTCTCAACTATGAATCTTTCTCTCAAAACTCACCACAAAAAGAAAAAAAATCAGAGAAAAATGGTTAGCATTTTAAAATCTGTAAGTACTACACAAATATAAGAAATATATACTTTATGTACTTTGTTATTTTCATAAGAAAACTTCTTCCTAAGGATTTATGCAAAACCCCATTAATAAACTAGTGTATGTAAAACCTTTATAAAGATATCTAAAAATGAAAATATCAGTAGAAAAATCAGCTAAAAAATTCTTCTTTAACCATTTTATTGGAGGAAAGATAATTTTTATTTACTGATACATTCTTTTAAAAAATGAGTGTCTTCTTACTATCAAACCATTTTTTAAAGTCTTCTAACTAGACCACTACTTTGCTGTTAGCCTTCTCTTTGAACTTAAATGGTGGACTATGGAGAATGACATGCTTCCAATGACCTCAACCCTGCTGTACAATGATTAATCATCATGAATACAAGTTAAGATCAAGCCATGGGAACCTTGTCTTCTCTCATCTACTGTGATTAATGAGTTGCATGGGTGAGATGCACTGTGAAGAGAAAGTTTAAAGTACCTGAAGCAAAGTATAATTGTGACACACCTCAGATAAGATTTTAGGGAAACAGAAACAATCTTGAATATTAAAATCCTGTAGTTAAAAATGACAAGATCATCCATCCCAGGTGGCTATAAATGATAATAAATGTTTGCAATATCTACTATATTCTGAAAAAAATCACCTCCTCTTTGCTTTCTTGTTGATAGTTACTAATACTCAAGTAGCCAGTAAGAGGCTCATGTTTCTCTAAATTAGTTTCTTTACAAGCTCAACAGCATCAATCTTTCAAGAGTAATTAGGGTTATTCAAATATTGACGTTGTCAGTCCTAAGACAATGCAATTCCTCACTTAACCAACAGGAGAATTGCATCTATAGCATTTAATTAGAAAATTAAATCTAAATCTATGGCATCTTTTTGGACCTTAATGATTTAGTGAAAAAAAAAAAAAAGAAATCTTTTAAGAACATTCAATTGAAGGTAAAGTGCAACTTCAGCCATTTTAAAATGTCAATACATAATTATAAATAACAGCAGAAAGGTAAATTACTTTTGTCATATTGTGGGCAAAATCCCTATTAGCACTAAGAAACAATGCTAACTTTATGTATGACAATCAGCACTCATTTCTAGGGATCAGATATTTTCTGACCAAATTCCTAGACTTTCTTCCCCCTAATGTTCTCTTTAGAATTTAAACACTGAAGCTCTTTTTACCTGTAATTCTGGAATAAATATTCTTCTTCAAACTTCCTTACTTTCAAATTTCTTGTCTAATCAATAATTGTATGTATCAAATTTTAATAATTTAGTCTCATCATCCACAGATGTGCATTTTTTATGATCTACTCATGTAGAAACAAAATGGAGAAGACAAAATATCACTCATCCCTCATTCTTTCCCCTCTAGGCATTGGACTACAATTCAATTATGTCCAAAAATAACCATTATATTCGTTTTCTAGGACTGCCATAACAAATTACTACAAACTTGGATTGTTTGAAGCAACGGAAATAGAGTGTCTGACAATTCTGGAGGCTAGAAGTAAAAAATTGAAGCATTGTCAGGGCCCATGACCTCTCCAAGGGCTCTGAGGAGGGTTTTCCCTTTCCTCTTCCTATCTTCTCACAGTTGCAACCTTCGGCATTCCTTGGCATTCCTTGGATTTCCTCAGTTTGTGGGAGCATCCCTGCTGTCTCTACTTCTGTGGTCTCCCTGTGCCATGTCCAAATTTTCCCTTAGAGCCACACCAGTCATTGATTTAGGAACTTTCTAATCCAGTCTGACCTCACCCTAACTTAATTACATCTGCAAAGACCCTATTTCCAAATAAGGTCACATTCACAGATACTGGGGTTCAGGACTTGGGCATATCTTCAGGAGGACACAATTCACTCAGCAAACAACATCTATTGGAATTAGCCCTAAAATCAAATTATTTTCTATCATTACAAATCATTCATTACTTTAAAAGTCATTTATTATCAACTTGAATGTCACACTTTTACTCATAGAGATACTGATTTTTCTTATAATTATAACTGGCAAGATAAATTTTATGGAAGATAATTCTCCATAACAAAATGATTTTTAGTCAATATTTTAAGACTGCCATGAACACAAAACTTGGGCACTTTTTAAATCCCTTACTGACATGCCACTAGAAGGTAAATATGCCAGGTATGTATGAAATTATCATTCATGTTCTAATTTGAACTATTTAATAATTTAAATATTTTTCTCTATTTCCTTATACAGATAAAATTTAAATGTAAGCTAAAAGCTTTAAATCTTTGGCAAAATAAGGTATGAATTTCACTAAAACATCTGTTTAAAAGCAGACAGTATCTCTCTATATAAAATTAATTTGCAAAAGACTTTTACATAATTTATAATTATATACAATTGGATATTATACATGTTTTTAAAAGTAAAGAAGGAAATTAGGCACGGGAAAGAAATATACAAAAGTAATAAAGTATACCTGACTTTCTGAAATATATTTGGGATTTTAATCATTGCTTTAAATCTATTTTCTGATGGGCTATAAACTTTGCTCTGAGCTTTGTGCTAGCCAAAGCAAAGAAAGAAACAATTCAATGACCTTCTTCTAAGAACTATAAAAACAATCCTAAAATTTATATCAAACTACCAAAAAAAAAAAAACCCAAATAGTCACAACCATCTTGAGTAAAAAGAGCAAAACTGATTCAAACATACTACAAAGCTGTAATTATTATAATAGCCTGGTATTGGCATAAATACAGATGCCCAGACCAATGGAACAGAAAAGAAAGCCTAGAAGTAAACCCAAGCATCTAGAGCCAACTGATTTTTTAACAAATGTGCTAAGAACATGTTGGTAAAAGGGCAGTCGTTTCAACAAATGATGTTGAGAAAATCGGAAATTCTATATGCAGTAGAATTACATTAGACCCTTATTTCTTACCAGTTACAAAGGTCAATTCAAAATGGATTAAAGAATTAAATATATGAGCTGAAACTATGAAACTGCTAGAAGAAACCATGATGGAAATGCTTCAAAACATTGGAAAAGCAAGGAATTTTTGGACAAGATTATAAAAGCATAGAAACAAAAGTGAAAATACACATATGGATTATATCCAACTAAAAAAGTTTCTGGGGCTGGAGTTGTGGCTCAGTGGCAGAGTGCTTGTCTCGCATGTGTGAGGCATCGGGTTTGATTCTCAGCACTGCATATAAATAAATAAATGTCCATCAAAAACTAAAAAATATTTTTGAAAAAGTTTCTGCACCAAGAAAACAATGGACAGAATAAAGAGTCATCTCTCAGAATGAAGAAAAAAATGTATGCAAACTGTACACCTGACAAAGTATTGGTAGCATATACAAGGAACTTAAAACACTCAATAGCAAAAAAACAAATAAAAATAAAAATGAGCAATAACCCTAAAAGCTCAACACTACCAATCCTCAAGGAAATGAAAATCAAGTCACGTCGAATCTTCACCTCATGCCAGTAAGGCTGTTATCAAAGGATTAACAAGAAGTGCTAGGAAAGACGGGGAGGAAAGGAAACTGCCACTATGGAGAATGGTATAGAATTTCCTCAAAAAATTAAAAACAGAATCACCACATGATTCGACAATCTGATACTCAGAATATATATAAAGGAAATGAAATCAGTAAGTGGAAGAGGCATCCGCAAACCCACGTTCAGTGCAACACTGTGTACAGTAGCCAGGAAATGGAAACAATCTGTATCCACCAACTAATAAAGAAAATGTGGTATTGACACATGATGGAATACTATTCAGTCATACAAAATGATGTCCTCTCATTTGTACCAGTGCAGATGAACCTGGAGGAAACTTTGTTAAGTGAAATAGGCCAGGCACAGAAAGACAATATAACATGATCTCACTCGTATGTAGAATCTAAAAATGTTGATCATAGAAGTAGAAAGTAGAACTGTGGTTACCAGAATTGGTAGAGTACAGGGGAGGGAAAAGTGGAGAAAGTTAGATATGAGTAAGAAGTTCTGGTGTACTAGTGCAGTGGGACGATGATAGATACAATAATGAAACGTACAATTCAAAAAGTTAGAAGACAGTGTAGTAAAGATTTTTACCATAAAAATATGATAAATGTTTGAGGATATATGTTTAACCTGACTTAAGCATTACACAATCTGTACGTGTATCAAAATATCACATGGGCCAGGCACAGCAGCTCACGCCTGTAATCCCAGTTGTTCAGGAGACTGAGGCAGGATTGAGAATTCAAAGTCAGCCTCAGCAACAGCAAGGTGCTAAGCAACTCAGTGAGACCCTGTCTCTAAACAAAATACAAAATAGGGCTGGGGATGTGGCTCAGTGGTTCAGTGCCCCTGAGTTCAATCCCTGGTACTCCCCACAAAAAAAAAAGGAAGAAAAAATATACAGTGGATGTTATTTTAAAACAATTATTAGAAAATGTATATTTTTTCTGATAACAAGATTTGAGAAATGGTTCTTCTGATAATGATCATAAACTTAAAAGTTTGTGATAGACTACTTCATCAAAACAATTGCCCACAATTCATATGTCAGTGGCCAAAATTTTGTAACTACATAGAGGTCTCTCTGAAAGTCTGGCATAACCCAAAGATAGTTTTAAAGTCCCTATAAATGATTCAAGGGCCAAATATTTAACACATAACTTTCCAAACATATTTTATCACAAAACCAAATTTTATGTTTTGAAAAGCAGAATTCAATGATTCCTTGAAAATTAAAGCTAATACATGATTTAACAGGGCATCAATTTTTATCAAAGTAGAAAAGACATACAATCAAATAATAGATATATATGATTGAATAATAAGCCAACCTATCAACCTAAAGGACAGAGATATCAATACAATGACGTAAATAATGTAAAGAGGAAATTTGCAAGAGTAAACATGTTTGATAAACATATGAAAGATGATCAAATTCATAGTAAACAGATAAATATATATCAAAACCATTAGGAGAACCTGTCTTATCCTATTATTAAGTGGGCAAGAATTAAAACATTGATAATATTTAGTTTAGTCCAAAGATGAAGGAATGAGTTCTGTTATACTAAGTGTGAGAGCACAAATTGAAAAGTCAATTTGCTAAAATCTACCTGACCTAGCAAATATTTTGATCCACCCTGAAGGAAAATCACCATGTGCAAAAGGATGCATGTGAGGGTGCTCATTGCAGCTCTAAAGCACAAAACTGTGGATCACCTGGATGTTCATGGGCAGAGATACCACTAATAAATTATCACTTGTTCACACTGTGAAACTCTGCAGCCATTGAAAAGAACAAAGGAGAACTAAACTATACACACTGAGAAGATTTTCAACATATAGTTTGTAGTGAAAAAATATTAGGTTGGTAATAAATAGTGTTCAAAGTCACTTATCATTTTTGTTTATGACACTCTATTTCTTAAATATGCATTTTCTCAGAGTAAATGCAAAACAGGATCAGTTTGTTAGAGCTCTAAAATTTTGTTAGGATTAAGATCTTACATGCAGCCATGTAGAAGAATGTTTATCTTACTGCTGTTCATAGAAGAGTCATTTATCCAACTCATAATAAGAGCAGTATTAAACCATATGACTGAAATAAAGAGAAGGGATAGCAGAACACAGGCTGGTTTACCCCATCCAGCATCTGCCATTATTCTTACTGACACTTGCTCATATGGTGGTAAGAAGTTTCATATAAGCCTCAATAGACAAAGTATCATATCATGTTCCTACATTTTCTTCCACGGGCACTTCCACTCCATGGATTCAGAGGTAAAGACAAAAATATGGGAAAATTTATGTTGTTACAGTAGATTTGTCCATAAGATGATAGACCAAGCATAAAAAGTATCAATAACAGAGCAGCTGTGCCAAAAGCCTGCCTATAGCTGGTTATAATATACAAATACCTAAGGAGTCTGGGCTGTAAGTGGCTGCTCTTGAGATGAAGGTCCAAAGAGCTACTGTGAGAGGAGTGTAATCTTTCTCTATTGGATAAATTTGCTCAAGAGCCAGGAAAATAGCCAGCAGAAAAGCACATTATTCCTCAGTGAATCCATACCAAGAGGACAGAAAATAGGACTGGGGCCCATATCCTGGTCCATAATCAGGAACATCACTAATGCCTTTGATATCTGCTGAAGAATTTTGGCCTTAGGGTATGAACTTTATGTGACCCCATCTGATGTGAAATTGGGTGAAAAAATACTTTTATGTCATTTTTTCTCATACAGGTTTTGAGGGGAATGATCGCAATTAACACAATATCATAACATGTAAAACATCAACAGGAACAGCTATAACTAAAACTGTAAGTACAGATTTTCCCACTAAGAGTTAAAGGCATAGCAAAAAAATAAAATAAGAAAATATAATAATAAAATAAAAGATATAGCTTTTAGCACAAAGTAACATAGGTGTTATTATTAAGTACATGTTTCACAAAATCCATAAAATCAGAATTCTTCATAATTTGCTGTAAGATTTTCCATCAAGAGAGACATTTGTTTTCATTGATATCACAGGAGTCTTTTTGATTAATGGGCCCCATTGAGAGGTCTCCTTGTATAGAAATAAGTCAAATTCAAATATTTGTGACCTAAAAACATTCCTTTGATATGTCTTTGTGACCAAATCTTCCAGATAAGTAATAAATTGCACCTTTTGAAAAGGGAGAGAAATTCATTGATTGATAAATCAGTTCACTTTGTATAAATGTTTGCTGAATATTGCATCCAAAGGTGTCCAAACGCCATATTTTTCTAACCTCTGAGAAAATATCCAACCCTTGGCTCATTCCAAAATATAAATTGGAAGCTTTGCATTATTATTATCCAAAATCCTATCCAAACCAGTGGGGATTTTGTTTTTCACTTCTATGTTTTCCTTGAACATGTTAAATGGAACATGTATCAAAAGTGAAATGATTACTTCAGTAAAGTAAAAATAAAAACTATTCAACAATGTGATTCCCTCTCTGAGTGTACTCATTCTCATTAATGAGTGGCATTTGTGTGTCTCCTAGAAAATGTCTAAATCAAGAAAGAACCTGAAGATATTTTAAAGAACCGAGATATCTCTATACTATTACAAGCAAACAAAATAGTGATGTGGATAATGATAGAAGTTGACCACATCATAAGCAAAAGTGGTAGTTTACTGAGGGATAAACTACCACCATGAGAAAATACTTTATACCGATTTACTCTTCATAAAAACTCTTGAGAAGTAGATGCTATTTTCTTCATTTTGTATACTAGGAAACGGAAACTTCTCAAAACCAAAGGACAGCCTAGATTCATACAGCTAAAAATGGTTCACCCAGGACTCACACCCAACCCCTCTGGTCTAAGGCCCATGTTAACAAGCACAAAACTGCTAAGATTCCTTGTAAATCAGCTGTCTCTGAAAGGCAATTCAATTCAGACTTGGTCTCTCTTGTAACAATTTTAGAAATTCACACTACAAATATTTACCCATTACATAATCTCTCTGCCAGTCTTTTCTAGGTACTAGGAACACACCAGTAACCCTATTTTATAAAAAAATAAATAAACATTTGATTCAAGTCACAAAGCAGATTAATCCTTTATGAACACTTTCACAAAGGAAAATATATTGTTGACTTTTATTTTTTTTTAATTCCAAAACAGACACCCTAGGCAAGTATGCGCAACCATGTGATGCTTTTGTAACCTTAATATTTAGTAGTTTAAGGAAAATATATACACTTAAAATGAGATTCACAGCATTCCAATCAAGTATCAGAAATAAATCTTTTAAAAGGAAAGCATAATAAATGTCATTTCCTGAAGTTGAGTAGAACTTTCCCTTTTCTTTTTTTTTTTTCAGCTTCACTTTTTAATCCTGAAGGCATTACTTCAGTGTGTATACATTTATGCTAATCATATACCACAGTCATGGGTTCTTCTATCAATATGAAATGTTTTGTACTTGCTGTTTTTGTGCATCTTGTATTGTTATGTGCAATATACAAAATAATGTGTCTAACTATGCCATTTATGCTTTTGAAAGAAAAAGCAAATTACTTACTGAAGAGAATGGCATTTGCATGCATGTGTGTCAGCTTTCAAGCCATTTCCTTCTACAAAATATTGCTTTCTACACTTAGAAAATGCATCCATCCATCAGTTACAAACCATTTCAAAGCACTTTATGAATCTACAGAGCAAAATGTACTTATCTTACATTGGCAGTGTCCCAGCTGTTACAAAATTGCTATTGTCCTAATACTTACAAGGCAATTTTAGCATCAGTTAATAATTTTACAGGATAGATAACTTCTAAAGCATTATAAAATGACAGACATTAAACAATAGCAACTTAGCATTTTTTGAAACAGTTCATGACAGCTTAAAAACTAAAGTGATTTTAATGTATAGTCTATGTAGTTTTAGTTTCTCATTGACAATTCCTTTAGAAGATAAAAATGTGAAAATCCTTTTAAATAGTGGGTGAAAGAATAAAACAAATTTATCTTTAAAGATATTCAGTAAAAATCTCAATTAGGAATAATGTCTCAAATCTTCCTGTACAGATAGTAGGTGACAAGAATTTGAATTTATTTAGGCTGAGAAAAAAAATGATGGTATCATTTAATGGTAGGGTACCACAAAATAAAAAGGCATATCTATTCATTAAAGCTAATACAAAAAGAAAAATACAATGAATAGCATTTTATATAAATCAGTATGCATTATTTCTTCCTAAACACTGTTTTCTATCAATCTTAGTTTAAAAGCTTCAGTTAAAGGGAAAATCTGAGTAAATGTAACACACGTGTTCTCCCTTATTCCCTTTGTTTAAGTTGTAGGGATAGCCATACAAGTGATTTTTGGCTGGATATTTTGCTATTCACCTTGGATAGCTAATGCTTTGATGGTACACAAAGAAAAATAACTCTAAACAAATTACATTAATTGGTAGGTAGATGCTTTACATGTATAATCTCTTCAATGAAAAAGTATTTTGAGATGAAACAATGTGTCGCAGTGCCTATTTTCATAAATAGACCTATTAAGTGAAACCAATTATTGCATGAATGTTCACAAAGGCCAAGTAATTGACCACATTATCAAAATACACCCCAAATTCCCTTAATACACCATTTCTATCCTCTTCTCCATCACTGATCCCAATGATGTTGTATGGACCTGTTGTATACCATGCTACTGCACAAAATCAAGTGAAAGTAAAATTTTAAAATGATGCGAATTTTGTTCATATGTTTAATGCTCGATAGAATGTTATTGATCCAGTTTTAGTTCTGCCATTGTCTCAAAAATATAAAATGTTCTGTGAGAAGTTTGCATAATTTCAACCCTTTTAATGGAATTAATATATTTAAAGAAAAGTATAGTTCAAGAAGTCTCAAATACTTCTACAGCATGCAGCATGCACCATTTATGAAACAGTTGTATAAGAGCAGGCAAAAAGATCCCTATTTTACTCCAAGGACTACAAGTGGTAAAATAAACAAAATACTCAGATATTTTATAGTGTCGGGTCCATGAAGTATCATGTGTCTCACAGATTATTTCTGTGACCAACACACAGGTTGGAATATAGTGTGCGCACCACAGATGTTTGTTGACTATTTAAATTGCTCTGATTCCATCAAAATCAACTATTTATAATCCTACATGAGGTATTTTTTAATTGACACTTTAAATTTCAACTTTTCTCTCAGTATACATATTGTGAATTGTTCTCAAAAAGAACTTAATGACTCTGACTTACTTCTTGTCAAAAATAATTAATTGAGAAACATAAAACTTTCTATTACAAAAACTATCCTGCAGGCGGGTGCAGTAGGATGAGCAGTGGCAGCACATATTAAGCATTCAGTGCAAGCCAGTTATCACTTTTAGCATGTTCTAGCTCAAGATATCCTGCCTATTAGATCTATTTTTTATCAGAGTAACTCAGAAATCTAGCTCAATACATGTTTGTGAACACTCACAAGCTGGGAAGTACACTGAACTGAGTAGAGAGTGGAGGAAAATAATTCTTTTTGAAGATAGTATTTTAATATTTGTAATACCACAAAAGTATTATCAAATTATAAGCTATATAGGGTCATATGTTTTCTCAAAAGAAAATTTTTAATTTTAAGTATATAAATATATTACACTGTCATTGTATATAATAAAGTAACAATCAAGCGAAAATTGAAAAGTCACAATTGAAGACAATATACAAATCCTTAAAGTTTGAAACAAGCCTTGTAAAATTAAAAGATTTCAGAACTATAAAGAACAATTTCAACTACTCTTGCTGTTTTTGCAGATGAAGATATTGATGTTGTTTTTTCTGGTTTATGCGTCAAAGCCTCATGTTATTTTTTACATGCCAGGTAAAATTTATGTAGGGGACTTATTAACCTTAAGCACATAATTTCACGTTGTTTTCTCCAAATTCTGATCTAAGAGTAAGCCAACACATTCTTTTATTTCTTAGATATTAAAAAAGATATTCTATTATCTCTAAAGACATTTTTAAGACAACAAGGATAAGTTAAATCTTGAGTAAATTCATTAAGGATCAGAACATAATTCTCGAAAATAGAATGGGTGATTTTAAGTCACGAAAGAACTGCATTGAAAAGATCTATTTATGGTTACTTACATTAGCAATAAAAAGAATCATAGAGCAAATGAGTTTATTTCAGAGAATACTTTGGAAGCTGCCATGTTGGTGCACAGTAAATAAATGAAATGATGTGTGGAAGAGCATAGTGTCTGGCCCATGGTAAGCTCTTCATGCATGTTAGCCATCAGCAATCACTATCTCATTAGGTTATATACTTGACATTATCTTCTCTATGTTTGTTTCCATCCAGAGATTGAACTCCGTGATGGAGGGTCGTAAGGACACATTTGTTGCCCATGCTTAGAAATATGCTGAGTAATTGCTTTTCAGTTTTTGTTCACACCCAAACACACCTCCTTTTAGTTTAATAACAACTCCACTCTAATTATTACTTAAAAACAGTGAGTAACAACCCATGTCTTTGTAAGCTTAAGTCTATAAATATAGTAATAGCAAAATTTCAATTGTAACTTTTATTAAGAAAATATTATTCAATGGATGTTCAGTTGGCTACCAGAGATAAGATAGAGGAATTCCCTCTCTCACTGCTATTCTCAAACAAGAAAAATACCCAGTAATGCCAAAAAAAAGAAGTTTTTTCCCTAGTGTGACCATCCATAATTGGGCAAAAGAATTTCACAAGAAATGAATGCTGTTTTTTTCTTTGAAATATATATATGTATATATCCCAAATATAACCATTTACCCCAAATAAAACCACCCAAAATTTGTACTAGTACAGTAATCTGTAACTCCACAATAAAGAAAATTGAGAAAAAATTACTACTGGTCAACTATGATGAGTAGTGAATAAAAGGAAAAAGTATTTCTAGAAAATACCGATCTCCTCAAAACTATCTGGAAATGCCGCTAACACCTTCAAGATGGGATGCCCTCTTTTTTCTAATGAGCTAAATCAATTTACCATTTTTGTTGATTATGGATACAAAATTTCCAATAAAACTGAAAAACATAGAGCCCAAAACAGTACAAGTGCACTTTTAACATATCAAGACACAAACAAAAAACATAGTTGAAAATGTATGATTAAATGCACAAGAAATTAAATCATAATACTTTGAAGAAAAGCAACATTTTTAGAATTCACTTTCCTCTACTGATATCTATGCCTACATCTAATACTTAGTCCTTTTACTGTAAAGCTTTGATTTCTCAACAACTAATCTTGCCTGAATTATAGCCCATTATTAAATCTTCACATATATTACTCCATTCACCCACACTCACCTTTTGATCCCATCTTAGTTTGAAACAAAAATGACTTTAAATTGCTCACATATCAAATGATGGAGATAAGATTCTCATGATAGAAATTGTGTTTTCTCCAAGAATTTTTTGAAGTGTGAAGGTTCAGGTCATGAATAGTGCTTTCAGTCAGATGCCCTTAAATTACAACATATTTTTGTCATCTTTCATAAAAGATCTTGGATTTATTTATAATATGGATGATCTTTAAGTTAGAGGGTATCTATGATGGTTTGGTGTAGCTGGGAGAATATATGATATTGAAAGGCAAACTTAAGTTTGCCAAAGGAAAGACTTTTTCATAGGATTGACAAACAGTTCAAAATCAAGCAGGAGCTAAGGGCAGTGGCACATGCCTGCAAACTCGGAGACTTGGGAGGCTGAGACAGGAGTATCATGAATTCAAAGCCATCCTCAGCAAATTAGTGAGCCACTGAACATCTCAGGGAGAATCTGTTTCTAAATAAAATATTAAAAAGGCTGGGGATGTGGCTCAGTGGTTAAGCATCCCTGGGTTTAATACCTGGTACAAAAATCAAGCAGGAAAGAGAATCATGGATCTTGCTATTCAAGGATTACTCGACCCATGCCTATGAAATATTATAATCAAATAATATTATAGTCAAAGTAATCTTCATACTTCAAACAATCACATAATTTGTATTAACTAGTTGTTCCCACACTACGGGATACAAATAATGCTTAAGATATTAACCACACCCTCAGTGTAACCTGGAACATAACTCACTAAGAACAAAGAGGATAATCAGATATTAAAATATCAGGAGCAGTTTATAAGTGTACCAGGAATGAGGGTTTAAGTACTTCCACATGCATATTAAGAGGTACTCAGAGATGAGTTTCTTTCCCTGCAGAACTTTTGATGCATTATCCCAGTAAAGGTTAAAGTGATAATCACTTGAGGAATGAGGAGGAATGGACAACACAGTCCCTTTCATGTGGAGAATGGAAATCCCTTCCATCTCTAGGGAATGAAGCCAAGAAGAAAAGACCGACAGAAGGAAAGAAGGTCAGTCGTGAATGTTCTTTGTAACATTTCCCCATTCCCCAGAAGTGGGGGGAAGGGCCAGAAATGGTATAGAACTCTGTGTGTGTGTGTGTGTGTGTGTGTGTGTGTGTGTGTGTGTGTGTATTGAATCACAAAGAAAATTTATTTCAATTTTGTCAGAAAACTGTTTCGTTTGAAATCATGAATCACTTCAATTGACCTAATATTGTTATTCAGGTCACTGGAACCAACTAACCTTGATGCACATTGAAAGAATTTTTTTAAAACACTTGGATTTTCTTAGATGCAGCAAACTCATTAAGGTTTGACTTTTGCCACATCTTCTAAACCACTTTTAAAGCATAAATTTAAACTTATACAAGAGTTTCAAAGTACTCCAAAGAATCCTTGTGTACTCTTTCTCCTGATTTTCATAATGTTTATGTTATTTACAACCATAGTGCAATTGCTTAAACTAGGAAATATATCATGGATATTATATTAGGATTTATATATTTGGTCTTGGGGATTGAACCTAAGGGTGCCCTAC
Organism: Glaucomys volans; assembly: GCA_020662805.1. NCBI lineage: Eukaryota > Metazoa > Chordata > Mammalia > Rodentia > Sciuridae > Glaucomys > Glaucomys volans. The sequence continues at coordinate 122,911 of JAJEJO010002592.1, forward strand.
CAATGAGCTGCATCCCCAGTCCTTATTGTTTTTTATCCTGAGACAAGGTCTTGCCAAGTTGCTGGGGCAGAACTTGAACATGTGATCCTACTGAGTTGCTGTGATTGCAGTCGTGAACATCCATATAGACCCTAACAATACTGTATTATAAGATAACATGCAGACGATATTAGAAGGTTGTCAGTTTTCTACTGATACCATTTTCACCTGGTCTAAGATCCAATCCAAGATCTTACATTGCATTTAATCATTGTGTCTCAGAGTCCTACAATCAATGATAATTTTTAGTATTTCATTGTTTTTCTTATTTTAACACTTTTGAAGAATCTGTGCCAGTTGATTTTTAAAACATTCCCTTAATTTGCATCTGTTTAGGGTTTTCTCATGATTAGATTAAGTTTATGCTTTTGGAAAAAATAAAATTGAAGTGATGTTATGTACTTCTCAGTGCATTGTATCCTGAGGTATATGATGGCTTATCTTATTACTAATAATATTAACTTTGATCACATGACTGTATGATGTCTGCCAAGTTTCTCCACTATAATGTTTATATTTTCCCCTTTGTAATTAATAAGGATCTTGTGAGGAAATACTTTGAAACTGTGTAAATATCCTGTTTCTCATCACTCATTAATTTTAGCATCCACTGATGGTTTGAACAATATATGTACAGACGGGAAGATTCAACACATGGTGTTTGCTTAATCATGATTTCCTATTTCCCTTATTCTTTCTAGATTTACTAATTTTTATTGTACTGTGTAGAAGAGTTGAATCTACATTCCCATTTATTTACTTTTTATTTATATACTTATATCTATATGGAGTTGTTATATTTATTTTATTTTATGGGTTATTTTAATACAAATCTAGCTTTATTTGAGTTATTCCAAATGGATCTTGCTGTAGCCACTGGAGCTCTTTAAACTTTGTTCTTACATACTTCTGAGATGCCTCTATCATTTGAGCAAATAAGTAAATGTGTTGTGACGAGTAAGAGTCATGCTTCTCACTGTCAGAGAAAGAGGTTACAGAGAAGGATGGGGGAAAGACTAAAGTGAACCTGGTAATGTTAAATTGGGTGCTAATCCAAGGGGCTATGTGAAACAATGTCATAGTTCTAAAAGTACAAAAAAAATTAGCTTCACAAAAGTTATTGCTTCTCCCTCAACTCCATACCATGTTCTCCTTGCCCCTTATTGACACTCTTTCTCACCCACTTCTGCATGTTATTACTCCTATAACTTCTGTCACTTGTATGTTCTAGGCTCGTCTTGTTCCTTCCATACCACAGTTCTGGCATCCGCCATTTCTCCAAGGATCTCTGATTACTTTTGTTGGAAAAGTATTAGACTTCAAAATCTAAATGCTGAGTGTGTTCATTGCTACTGTAGTGTCATTGTCTCTAGACCCTTTAAGAGAACAAGCTAGGAAAATATGTACACGTAATAACATATGTATGCACACACATAGTTACTTCTGTATCCATCTCTCTGTGTGTATATATATATATGTATATATACATATATATGTTAAGAAGTACAAGCTCATACTGATGCATTTATTATAATTTATCATTACAGGATTTATTTTAGTCTTTTCATTTTTTCATTTGTAACTTTTTACTCTAACCATAAGAAATGTGGCTCTTGTCACCATATATTTACTTATTTGTTCAAACAGTATAAACATAAAATAATTTCAGAATTGCTAACTTATATTCATGTTGCAAACAAATTTACAGAGTATAGCACTTGGAAAAAGGTTGTATTGTTTGTCCTTAACCTTAAATTATTTAGTTGAAATACTCTTTCCTGGGGCTGGGATGTTGCTCAGTGATAAAGCACTCACCTAGCAGGTGCAGGGCCGTAGGTTGGGTTGCTGGTGCCAGAAGGAAAACAACAACAGCAACAAAAACGCAGCAACAGAAACACAAACTCTACTTTCTAGAGTTTCTGAAAACATCTTTCACTTTCCCACTTCCGGATTGTTCTTTGGAGGCAAAAAGGGCATTGAAATTTGAAAAAGAAAACACTATTGTTAATTTCACATGACATTTTAAAATAATTTCCTAGGGGTTTCTATATGAGCTATTTTAGGAGTAGTAAGAAAAGATTTTATTTTCAACCCCTAGTCATTTGAAAGGGTGAAGAATCTTAAAAAAGAGGACAAATGTTTTACGTAGGTGAAGTTCAGAGCTAAAAATACCAAAAAAATGTGTGGTGTGGTGGTGTGTATCTGTGTGGTACCGGGGATTGAACCCAGAGCTCAATGCATGCTAGGCAAGCTCTCTACCACTGAGCTACACCCCAGCTCCCTGCTTTGTTTTTCTGAATAATGACCATCAAGTATTTTGAGGCCAATCTGAATAGAAAGCCTTGAGGGGATAATAAAGACTTGTTTCAACTCCTGCGGTCTTGCCACAAAGGGGTCTCCAATGTTCTCCATCTCCCTGCCATCTCTCCCTAAATCACTCCAAAGGAATACACATCATTTCCTGGATCATCACAGGATTCATTATGCAGTGACGTAGTTCCATTCTTGTGCTAAACCCTTCCACAGGTTTGAAGTTCCCGCACTTAAGAGAACCTGCCCGGAGGCTGAGGTGCTGAGAAGTCAAAGAAGCTTTTCCATACGCTAGGAGCAGTTACTCCCAACTTAAGGGAAAGAGCTTTTCTCCATATAATTTAGAAAGCCTGGTTCAACTGAGAATTTTACACAGACACAAAGTCAGCTTAGAATGTACCTTGTCACTTATTACCAAGAAAATACGGAACGTACGCAGAGAAATTTAAAAAGTCAAACTTTGCACAGAGGTAGTCTCCCTGGCTAATGGAGGTCTAGCAATTGTATCCCTTTTATCCAACAGTATCTTATGGGAGGAATTAGACAGAAGCCAAGCATCACTGCACTTGCCTGTGACTGTGAGGATGGTCACACTTACACAATGAAACAAAAACCTTGAGTTTATGAGCTCCCTCAAGAGGTTATCTAATTATTAAGAGGCAAAAATGAATCTTCTCCATTCCTTGAGAGCATTTGGAATGACTGGTGTGATTGTGCAGAGATGGAGAGGGACTGGGAAGGTTGAGGGAAGAAAGCTGGACAGGCAGGGCTCATTCCCATTTCAGCCAGGGCGCTGGGCTTTTGCTTTACTGTTCCCTTCATCTTTCCTCAAACCTCCCCTCTGGATTCCCAAGGAGTTTCACTTATTTCTAGGAGCAGGTTTTGCCTCTAATTATAATTTCTGCCCACCTCATGGAAGAGCCACTTCAGAAAGACGGCACACCACTATTATTGCTGCCTTTGAGTAATGTTCCCCCCCAGACCCTCACTATGTGAATTTACCACCGTCAGTGTGTGGCTGTGCAGGGAGCAGGAGATAGTCCTTCACCCAATCCCAATCAGACCTTTGGTAATATTACCAGATGAAAATGATTATAACTGATTTTATCTAAAAGATTGATGACTTCCATATAATAGTGTCAATGTAAATAAAGTCATTCAGTATTTAAATTCAGTTCAACAGAGGGATGATGAGATTTTTCCCTGAAAAACCACAGCAGAAGATTGTATGGATGTTTGCCTTTCAAACTGGAGAATTGATCTTAATGTTCCAGAATTGATGAAGTATTTTAAGTCTTGGCAAAAAAGGAAAAATTTTTTAAAAAGGAAAGGTGAGGACTCATCTTTGCTTCTTTTAATAATTAGATTGCCCAAGCCAGGCACAATGGCACACACGTGGAATCCCAGAGACTCGGGAGGCTGAGGCAAGAGGATCCCAAGTTTAAGGCCAGCCTCCACAGCTTAGCAAGGGCCTAAGTAACTTAGTGAGACTGTCTCAAAACAAAAACATAAGTGGTTGGGGATGTGACTCAGTGATTAAGTCCCCTGTGGGTTCAAGCCCCACTTAAAAAAAAAATCAGATCACCATTTGAGTGAGCCTATAAACTTGAGGTTTTTATTCTATTCTAAGCTTTAATAATAGGGTTATCAATATTTGCCTATCATATGATACATAACTCCAAATAACTGATATAAAGCTCATTCTATAGGATTAAAAATGTGTCACAAAACACAGTGGCCTTCCAACTTTGCTGACTTTTACTTTTGCAATAGATTAAATGCTATTTCTTTACTTGCTTTTAGCTCCTAAACAAGAAGGATTTACGTGCATTTTGGATTTCCTTATACTCTGGAAAATTGACTTTGAACTAATGTACAGCAGCCTGGCTCTCCCTCTTCTCTGTGGTAACTGAAAGTATTTCTAGACTTTAAATTCCAAAGCTAGTACCATCTATCTTGCTGTAAGTATGAGCCTACTGAATAAAAGGAAAGACAAAAGTTTTAATGGATTAAAAGGTAAAATCTATCATATCTGCTCTACTAATCTGTGGCCTTAATATTTTAATAAAATCAGAGTTTGTATTCTCATTCTCATTGAAAAAACATAATTTTTCTTAACTTTCAATGGACTAATCATGACTCAGTTAAGCTCTCTGTTGGGGAGGGAAGAAGTTATAATCTTTGGGGAAATAAAAGAAATAGGTTCTCTCTAGCACAACCTCAGGAAAAGTGATGTAAAGTTGACAAGGAGGCCAGTTTCTAAAGTTAAAATTCAAAGAGAAGAACAGGTACCCCAGTAATTCAGAGTTATTTTATGAAAGAATATTCATGTTGGTATAAGACTTTTTGACCAGTAGTTCTTAGCTTATTAATTTTGGTGCACTATAACCCAGCAATAAGACTTTTTACAATTTAGTCCACAGAAAGTTCTCTGTGTAGTAAGCAAAATGTTCCCAGTTTCATTTCTCACCCTTCTTATGTGTACCACTCATCAGAGGAGAAGATGTTCTAACTTGGAGACCTTTCTGTTAAGGAAAATGAATAGGTCTTTCAAATAAGAAAGGGCCCGTTCCAGGAAATGTATTATCTAGACATAAGTCACTGAATATGACTTTGAAAATATTTTTCAAAGGCAACTTGAACTGTGGTCCATCCTACTGAAATAAAACCAGGGGAAAGGGGATATTTTTCTTGAGGTCCTGTCTCAAATCAAGAGCATTGATCTGAAGTATTTCAAAACTTAAATAAGAAAATAGAAACCCAGCATCACTCTAGTTAGTGAGATGTGGCCAAGAAGAGTGTTACCTGAATCATGTACACTTTTCTATGAGGTCCAAGTACAGGCTAAAATCTTCCTACCATCAACCTTTACTTAATAAACTTCAACTAGTTTAGAACCTTATTAAAAATTTCAGCCAGGTGTGGTGGCACACACCTATAATCCCAGCAACTTGGGAAGCTGAGGCTAGAGGATCACAAATTCAAGGCCAGCCTGGGTAACTTAGTGAGACCCTCTCTCAAAATGAAAAAAGCTGGGGATGTAGCTCAGGAGTAGAACATCCCTGGGTTCAATTCTCAGTGCCAAGAAAAAGAACATTATCAAATTTTTATCTTCAAGACATAAAGCTGGTATTTTTTTAAAGCACAAAATAAGCTATATTGTGATATTCTATAACATAATTGGTAAGGTCTTAAAAGATAGTTTATTTGATTTAGGATCTCTGTCTATAAAATGGAAACCTAGATTTTGCTCTATGACAATTAACATTTCATTTTTAATGTTTATTCTAATCATTTTAATTTTTTAAAAGATATATCCTTCTAAGAAAAAAAATGAAAGTTTGACTTGAAATGATCTTGAAAATACAATGCCTTTGACTATTTAAGGAGACTTAAATTTTATTAGTAGGCTTTTAATCATTTAAAACAATAAGGAGAGTATCTTATTCATTTTCAATAGGACAAGGCAGTATTAAAACAAGACCATTCCATCAGAGAAGCTTGATTATTTTCTCGTGTTTTAAATTATGCATATGATTGGTGACACAAATACATGTTTAAGTGGTTGCAAATTTAAAAAATCAATATTCCCAAAGAACTAAAATTATGCCCAATCATAAATAACAAAAATTAATTCACCTGCATATTTTGATCTACAACTTACCTATGAACATGAACATTTTATAAAAAAGAAACATCTTTTCACATCAACTTGTGTTCATTATATTTCATACAAATATAGCTCACATCAAACACAAGCCTTTTCAAACAGTAAAAAAAAATTAAGCCGTTCACCGTTTTTTTCTTTCTCAGATGATCTGGTGTGAGCTGAGGACTGCCATGTTACACCGAACCCACAGCAACCAGGACCCATTGTTCCCAAGGGAAAAGTAGCCTATGCGGGAATGCAATGGTGTGCTCGGCAAGGAACGTGTAAAATAGCATATGTCACTACTGTACAGTACACAACAGACAATTATGATTCAACTGTCCAAATTATAATCAGTTTGACAAATGTCCACAAGCGTCTTCATTCTATTTTATATTTTCCCTAAGACAAGGCAATCACACAACCAGACAATTCCATCAGGGAAGCTTGTTAGCTGCTTAGTCTGTTAAACCCTGGTTGCCATAGCATCTAGAGTTGAAAAAGCTGCAGATTGGCATGAAAAAGCATGTCGACAATTGCCCTGTCACAGCATGCAAGCCAGGTCTGCTCAAAGGCAGCACACTACAAGTTTTCTTTCCCAGTTTGCACTACCCCATGCTGTTTAATAATATCCATTTACTGGTATTGGGATTGATCTAGCGCAGTGTAAAATTCACATCTACTGAGACTTTGCTTTTCACATGGAGTGAAATTCTTTAACAAATGAGAGTATGGCAATTAATTTAGAAATGTAATACTGTATATAGTATAAGAAGTATATTTAGATTTAATAGAGAAACTGTCTAAAATTTTAATGCACAGTCCTTAAAAGAGACAAATAGTTTTACTTGGCAATTTTTCAGTTGACTTTCTAGTCATTTCTGAAGCCTGGTTAGTCATACTTTGGAGATGACAGACAGCATTCAAAATTCAGTAGTATATTTTTACGCATGTTTTAATCATGCCATAGTAATTTCTTCTTTATATACATGGTATAATTTAATTAAGGACATACATTTCTCAAATAACTGTAATTTAATTAAAGATTAATATCATGAACACTGAAATTATAGTCTAGAGAGCAATGTGCATCAATTTTTTTTCCAGAGAGATCATATACTTAATGGTGATAAATTACCATGTATTAATAAGAAAAAGTGGGTTTCTATCAAAGGGTATTCAAACCCCTGCCAACTCTGCAGGATTTATGCAGTGTATGATTTTAAATAAAGTAAAGCATGTTTACAAACAACCATTGTTAACTTATTGGAACTATAAAAATGTGAAAACATCTACTTAAATTGTGAGACTTAGAAAATAGTTTTTGCTCAGAAGTTTATACTTACATTATTCATTCAGTTTTTTTCTTCTTTCATTATCTCCTATTCTGTGTCTTCAATTTAGTTTTTCTTCAATGCCACAAAGCAAGAAAAATTTGAAAATGCATACTTGAGAGCACGATTAACCTAGCAAATCAATAAAGATTTCAGATAGAGATATTTTCTATATTTTCTAAAATAGGTGTTCTTCCTTCAAAACCCATTGCTTTGCTCTGCAGTGTCACAAAAGCATATTCCCCTTACTATGAGTGATCTCATTCTTTCCAACCTTAGATGTGAAAAAAGTTGATACATAGTTTTCCACAATACAATAAAGTGATGCTGTTTGCAAGAAAATTGAAATACTGAAGTAATGATTATTGTTCACAGTCTTAAGCTATTAAATACTTCATGTATTTGAGGTAGTTTCTTGTTCCTGTTCAAGATTATCAAATATTTTATAGAATAATCAAAGCATAACACCTTGGATGTTATATATACATACACCCACATGCGAAAATGATGTCCCTCGGTGGATCTCTTCAAACTAGAAATTTAAATCCCTCATTTTCTAGGAATTCTCAAAAATCTCAAAATCTTGGGATGAAACTTGGTTCACATATGGTGTCCATGAATGTGTTTTCTTATACCACATCTTCCAGATTAAAAAAAAAAAAAAAAAGGAGGAGAAAAGCTGTTTACTTGTTAAAGGTCTTTTTATGAGCTCTGATGACTCAAAAACACCTTCATTTTAACACATAGAATTTGGCAATGAACTTAACCATGTTACCATTTGAAAGACTTTGATATTTTGAAAAAGAGAAAATTAAAAACAACAGAGACTTAAGTTGGCTCTTGTCTATAGAGCATAATTTTCCCAAGTATATTTTTTAATATAAGGATTTACTAGTGAAATGTATCTGCCATCAAAACTATAACTATCCTGAATGAACAGTGGTAAGTAATGCTACAAATTTTACCCTGATGTGGCAAGTTAGAAAACAAAGCAAAACACAAAATTCTTTGTAAAGTGTTAGATAATAGATGAATAGATAAATCAGATAAAGAGCTAAACACAAGGTTGAAATAAAATTTCTTCTAATTACATTTTTCCATAAAGATTGTATTTGGGCTTCGTTTTTGTTGTTGCTTCTCATTTCCTTACTTCACACTCAGTACATGTGGTCCATCAAGTTGAATTGAAGCAAGTACCAAATCTTAACCAATCTTAGGACATGCGTATTTTCCTCTGGTCTTAGAACATTAGGTTCACAGAGCCTTAGAAGTTGGTAACATAGAAATAAGAGTTTATGCTTTAACTCAGAGTATGTTGATGTTCAGGATAACTCAAATCCCCCCAAACCTGTAACACAGATGCTGCCTTCACCATGATTTAAAAACAAATATGGGTCTTTACAGCCATGCTGTGTTGACATTATGCATTCCAATACCTTGTTAAAAAAATGTACAAACTATACTTTCTTTTTATACCTATTTGTTTTATGTTCATTCTTCTACTCTAAATGGGAAATAACAATGGTTCTCTTTGAATTGCTTAGAACATTTTCATTGGATACCATGATTACTTTTGGACACCCTCTATAAGTAATCTACCTTTCATCATTTTGATTGTTGCCAAATTGCTAAATTGAAATTATGCAAGAAAATGTCCATAAACCTAAGAAAGAAAATGTCAATTAACCTAAGATTTCTTAAAAAGAAAAAAATAATAATTTGACCTATGCAAATAGGGAACATCTTGCAATGCTATTAGTTCCTTTCATCAGGTTCAGGGCAAACATCACAATAAAGATACAACACTGTTTGATTTCTTAAATGCATCCCATTAATTCCTCAAGTGAAACACTACCTTACAGAGAACACAGGTTTCATGTAAGCACATGCATTCTTGTGTAAGGTAGTTCTTGTTTTTCTGGGTGATTTTGCCTTTTTCTGAAATTTTCTTCACCTGACTGAAAGCACATTAACTGCTAGATAGGCATCACACTGATGTCCCCATGCTGTAGCATACAGCCGTGAATTTGCTACGATCTGTTTAATCAGCAGTGTATTGATTTTCCGCAGCTTTCCTTCATTTTAGCCCCATAGCAGGCTTCTGTAATTTCCTTTGGACAAAGTGTAACCAAACTGTGCTAAGTGATGTTGATTTGCAGGCAAAAGTAAAGGGGTAAATATAAATTAACAAGCTATAAACATTTTACAAGTGGGGAGTCAATAAAAACAGTGTCTGCAGTTTCTTTTAAAAAAATGATTTGAAGCAGATTGTTAACAAAGGTGTCCAAAGAAACTGACATGAGTCTGAGAATAATTTTTGCGCTTTGTGATTAAGAATTGATCAGTCTAAAAGCCTCGGATGCAACTGAATCACCCATAAGCTGCTGGCCTGAAAAGGCTCAGCAGGGGCTGGTATTTGTTTGTTAAACTCCCATGATTCCAAGTAGATAATTGGTCTGTGAAGTTCATGGCAGAATCTGAATTTGCTTTCTTGCTTCCCAGCTGGCTGAGCACTGGTTTATAGACTTCTGTGTACAAATTTAGCCAGCAGCAAACCTCACATCTTTAATATAAAAGGTGTTTTGTTGTGTTTTTCAGGTGCTGAGTGGAAAGCCCACACTCCAGAAGCTCATTAAAAGGGCCAAGTTACAGTACAGGTTTATTTCTGTCACAGCATTTCTGAAAACAGTGACAAGGATTAATATGTTTCTTTAGTACTGGAAAAAGCCTGACACAATCCCTTGTGAATTTGATCATCTGTTTCACTGCCTGTATAAGATTCAGTCTCCTATTATATCCTAAAGTTACAGCTGTAAACTAATGCTTGTAAGAATTCATAAACTATTGCAGAAGCCTGGGGCAAAACTAATTGTTTTATTCAAAAGTCACTTATTTATTTTTTATTTCATACCTCTCTCCTGTAGTCTTTTTCTACCATTCCCCCTCAAATTCAAGATTATCTTGGTCCTTTGTCTGAATGCACAAAGCAAATAAAGAGACATAGGAGAGTTTATGTTCAAGGAGCTTTCAAAAAAGTTGCTATGCATCAGTGTATTGGAAAAATGTTGTCCACTCTAGAAATTTTTTATTTAGATTTTAGTATTTTATAAAATCATTTCTATTTTCCTTTCATTAAAATGTAAGCTCCATGTTAGAAGCAATATTTGAACAACATTATAACCTTTATGTTCTGCCTAATCATGTGCCATTAAGGTTTATTTACTAGTACTTGCTATGTTTCTGGGACATGATTTGCCATGTTGTATATGCAAATCCTAATAATGTGTAAAGTATATCATAAAATAATTCTGGTTTACATCAAATTAGAGAGTCAAATAGCTTTTTGGTATCTTTAAATATTCAAAGTTTTGTGGCAATATGCTAATATAGATACCATAAAATGATTTCCCTCTTCCTTCTTCACCTTCTTCTTCTCCCCTTCCTCCTCTTCCTCCTTTTTCTCTAATTGGTTTATTCCTTACCTACCAGTTTTTTATTATTATGGGAAATAATGGTACTTTCCAATTTTAGATACAAAAATATGTATTCAAAATAGTTCCAAACTTCATACAAGACACAGAGAAAGATCCCCTGATAATTGGTTTACACTTTATAATATTTATAAAAATTAGTAGAAACTATTACAAGATCCAACTGAAAAACTATATTCATACCATGATGGAGATTAAATATTAAACTTCCATTACTCTTAACAGAAGTGGAGGGCCTAATACTCTGTCGATGACATTTGAACCTATTATAACTGATTGTAAATACCGTACGAAAGCAGCTAGATCCTTGGTCATATTTGCCAATTTGATGCCCTCAAGCACTAAAAACAAAATCAAAATGGCAGGAAGAAACTGCCAAGCAAAACACACTTTGCCCCAAGTGTGCACTCCTTTTGATTTCTACAAACAGAAACTTTTGCTTCACATTTTCCATCAAAAAATTCTACTATTACGAAGAAACTTAAGGAAGACATTTATATGACAAGACAGTAACAAAATAATTATTAAAATGATCGGGTCCTTCAAACCTGTTCCCTTGGTGAGGTTAAGTGCTCCATGGCACTCCTAAGTGAAAAGTACCAGGAACCATGTAATGAAAGTGTTGCAATGACAGCCTCTTGTTTAAATGAATAGCTACAAAGTCCACGCGTGGTCTTGTTCATGTAATAAGAGCTCATGTTCATCATTAAAAAGAACTTACCACAGATATTTTGGCAATAAAGTTGCTTTTCTTGCTGTTTATTCATCCCCTCAGCATTCCTTTATCTTCTGTGTTGGTCAGTTACTCATCACTGGGAACAAAATACTTGACACAAACAACTTAAAGGAGGAAGAATTTATTTTGGCTTGTGATGTCATAGGTTTCTGTCATGGTCAGCTGGTTCTGTTGCTCTGGGTTTGAGGTGAGGCAGGATATCGTGGCAGAAGGGTGTAGTGGAGGAAATCTGTTCAGTTCAAGGCAGCTGGGAAGCAGAGACAGAGTATACAGGAGCCAGGGACAAGATATAATATATACCAAGATATAATCCCAAAAGCATACTCTTTGAGCTACTTCTCCCAGCTTGCCCCACTTGCCTACAGTTACCACCTAGTAGTCCATTCAAATTATTAATCCATCAAATGAATTAATATACTAAGTTATGACTCTAATCATCTAATCATTTCACCTCTGAACATTGTTACATTGAATATCATGTTTCCAACACATAAGGTTTGAGGGGCACTTCATATCCAAACCATAACATCTCCCTTATGTAAGTAATGGAAACCCAATTATTTCTGCCTCTATTTTTACAAAAAACCTTAAAGCATTTGTCAACATTTTAGTGAGTCTCTCCCTATTACTTTGATTTAATAACAACAATTTTTGCAAATGTTAATGTTTTATCCTTCTCTTATGAATAACATTGCATATAAAACTTGATTTATAGAATTAGAAGGCATATGATACTGACTTTCATACACTGATATGGATAATTTATGTATGAATAGCATCTTTCTTCAATGAGCTCAAAACATGGTCTTTCATGTGGAACCTTATCTTTAAATTTAATATTTTGAGTACCAGAACCCATACCTCTTGATTAATATTTCAAGGTTGTTGAGAACAAATATTATGTTCATCATGTAGAAGAAAATTGAGGCTATCTCTATTGACAGATAATGAATGGTTAAACCTAAATTATAAATCAATATTCTTTAGTATTAATATTTTATGCCAAAGGTTTATGATTTCCAGGAATAGTAAACATATGGTTATCTCTGCTTTATTGACAGTATTGTAGGATCTTGAAATCAGGATGTCTTGTATAACTTCTTTTTTTTTTTTTTTTTTTTTTTGTACAAAGGAATGTAAGCCAGGGCTGTTTTACCACTAAACCACATCCCCATCCCCAGCCCTTTTTATTTTTTTTATTTTGAGACAGGAATTCACTAAGTTGCTTAGTGTCTTGCTAATTTGCTGCAGCTGGTTTTGAACTTGAGATTGTACTGCTCAGCCTCCTGAGTCACTGGGATTACAAGGTGCGCCCCATGCCTGGTAACTTTTAAACACATATTGAGTATTCAGTAAAATAACTGAGATATTCCAGACATAAATTGTCAATCTATGGAATCCTAACAGATTATACCAGATTTTGAGATTTATGGCAAAAATTTTTATAAAATATTCAGGTTGATACCACATTGTAATTATAAATTGTTGCAGATATTTATTGTGCCTTATAATGGATATAAAATTAATAGGAATAAAGATAAAATAGCAAACCTTGTCTGATATGACATATTTGAATGTTGCCATACTCTTATAAATAATAAGAGGTTATAATAAGAGGTTAGATAGTTTAGAGGGAAAAAAGTATTCCAAGCAGCACCATGTTTTTTGATAAATCTATAAAGTACAGACGCACATAAAACATAAATACACATGAACATAAATATATAAAGAATGCTATAAATGCATGATTGCTATAGATTTATGAGAGTATTAGTCAATTCAAATCATTCATTAGAAATTGTATATAAAATATAATGTTTCATTTTTGCAGCTGTTCAATTTAAGTAAAGAGTATGGCTTTAAATTTACCATGGAAATCTATACCAAGAAAGAGGGAGACATGATTTGTTAAAACAAATTTTGAAGCTAGCTCTATGTAGCTTTAGTCAGTTAAAAACAGCCAGAAGTTTCAAATTGCTAAGAACCTCTTAATGGACAAAATTTTTCACATTCAAAGTAGAAGAACATCCACAAAACATTCCCGTGGTTATGCTGTACTTGTCCCAGGGTTAGAATTTTTTTCCTACCAAATTCTGCTCTCACGTATTAAATTCCCAAGCAGAAGGCATTGATTCAAGTTATGTAGGTGTATGATACAAATCTGAGGCCTATTCTAAGAGAAGGACAAAATTTATGCTAACAGTGTCAATCAGACACTTAAAAGTGCTGTTTATTTAGAATGATTAATGACTAACATCTTTGCTGACTTCTCTTTGCGGCTAAGTGGTGGTCTCAAGTTTATTTTGGTAATAAAGCACTGTTCTGGGAAATGAATTCGAGTCTTTAGTTCTCATCTATTTAACCTTTAGATGTTTCTTAAGTGGAAATGAGACCTTGTTCCCTCGATTTCCTTTATTCTGCCTATGCGATATACCTTTTCACTCAAAAACATTCAAACCAGTGAATTAAAAACGTACTGAAACATACTGAAAGCTGTGGCTGCCCTTAGTTCAAGTAACTTCAGAAAGTTAAAATAAGTTAATGATCAATTGTCTGTGAATAAAGAGTACTGCAGATCATAGTGTTTTGTGCTCACACTGAACAAAATGAATGATTTATGCATTTTCAGCTTTTCTCATTCTTCCACTGCTTTCTTTTTAAAGTTGCTTTATTCCTGACTATCAAACACAAGACTCTATTCATTTTTTTTCAGTCTTCATGCAAAAACTATGCATTCCAATTAATATAGGTGTCACAGTGCAGATGACGTAAACTGGGGAATTTTATAACTACAATAACAAGAGCATAATAAATATTTACAAAGGGTTTACATATACATTTATCTCATTATAACCAATAATAATACTACAGATATCATACTTAGAATGAAACTATGTCTTTATTAACATATCATAGATTGTATTTTTGTTGAAATACTTGTTTGGAAATTAAAACTACTGTTATCAAGCTAATTGATTCATTCTTCTTACGGGAAGCTATTCCTTTGGGGAAAAAATTATACTATCAGGGAGGAAATTGGCCCTAGTGACTTTCCAAGTTTTATTTTGTCAACAGTATTTGTTAACTTCTACTTCACAATAGTATGCCACATCAGATATTATATGGAAGTAGTCCAATAATGGAAGAGGATGTGCAGGATTCCTGATCACAAAGCATTTTACATGTATCAAAGAACCAGAATGTATACCAATATGACTTCGATGAAACACTTTTTTATCAACTAGAGTTAATACAAGAAAATGCCAAAAGGCATAAGCCAAATCAGGTAAGATTTATCATGGAAAACTTTCCAAAAAAATTAGTGTTAGGACAAATTTTGAAGTAATCAAGCACTATTTAATGGAAAGTAGAGGGACTAAATGAACTTACCAGAAGGGAATTAAATATCATTCAAACAGTGAATGCCTTCTATGTACAAGGCACTATTCTCAGAGTTTGGTTGACACTCAAAAGGCTAAATAAATCATAGCACCTGCCCTTTTGGGTTCTCTGTCGAGGGATGGAGACATAAAGGCAAACAAAATGGCACACACCAAGGCTCACAGCAAAAACACATACAATTTACAGATAATGGACTTTTATTTTCCTACATTAAAGATTTCATAAGAAGAATAGAAATTAATTTGTTTTTAAGAAGAGCTAGAGTGAATCATCACTTGGCAAATGATCTTTACAGCACATACCTCAACTAGAAAGAATTTTAGTCCTAAAAGCTGTGAATTGACAACTCAAACTATCATGGATATCCAGGTTCCTATTCTTCCAGCTCCATAATTCATAGTGTGATGCTCTAAAACTCCAAATTTCAATGTATCTTCCATCACAGTGGAACTATATTCCAACACATTCAGCATTGGAACTACAATCCAGGCCACAAAAAATGACCTTTTTAGGGAGCTTTCCTGAAAAATTCATCCATGATTTCCGGTACGGTCTTTGAACCATACTGTGCTGCCAATTTCAAGGGAGGCTGCTCTTGTAGTTTTTCGCTCGTTCTATTGCCAACCCCAACAAATCAGTTATGTAGTGAGGAAGATGACGACGAAGATGGAATAATCGTCACCAGAATAGGATTAAAAACTTCTTATTTAGAAAGCACCAAAAGTGAGGAAGAATATGCTGAAAAAGCATTGTAAAAATAATAATCAACAGAGTTTATATTAACAATTGTAGTAAGATCAATTTGAAAAAAAAAAAAAAGACTGAACATGACATTGAGTTTAGACCCTTGAATCAAACAACCGAGATATCTATTTCACACGAAATAGCTGTTTATAGATTCTGAAAATGCTATTACCTGCAACAGAGCCTGGACATCCTTCTAGCATGTGCTCATGTACATGTGCCTGCATACACCCACTGTCTTCCTCATCTTATCTGGAATTCCATTCCCCCACACTGGAAATATAGAAATTATCTTCTCTTCCTTTCCCCACCCCTCACATCGAATCAGCAACAATTCATGCAAGAATTTATTCCAATGTACTTCTTGAATGTGGCTATTTTTTATGCTTTCTAGTTCAAGTCTTCAACACCTCCTGCTGGAATATTCTACAATAGTGTCTTACCTGATTGCCCTAAACTGTTATCTCTCACAACATCGTCTCTGCTGACAACCAGACTGACCTTTTAGAGAACATGTCAAGAGTATGCCATTCATCTGCTTAAAATTGTTGAATCACTTTCTTATGCAATTAAAATCAAAGCATTCAGATTCCATACCATGGCCTGCACAGCCATGCACCATCTGCCCCCTCAGCACTCTTCCATTCATTCTCTACACATGGGCACGATTCCTGTTTCTGTGATGCACTGAGATCACTCTTAATCTGAGTGCCTTTACACTTACTGTTTGCCCCTCCTGAAACACTCTTTCCCCAGATGATGGCTTCCATATATTTGGCTCCTTATCTCTCAGGCCTTCAGAGACCAGTACATCTAAGATGTGTGATAGGCTTTTCTGGGATATTGTTGCACAGTGTACAGAAGGCAGAGAAGCTGAGCTATTCATATTTGGAAATTGAACTAAAGAAGAATAACACGGTCAAAGACTGGAGTCTAACAGAGTGACTACACAACTCTGTTTACTTAGGATGGGTCAGTTTACAACTACTGTCTCAACCTAATTATTCATCATGCTCCATTTCATCTCAAAAGTGTTCCTTGGATTAAAAGGAATATGATAAACTTTAGTCTAAGATGCTAAGGAGTAATCTGTGCAGCTCCTTCAAGCCAGTGAAAATGAATGGAAATTCCCTCTTGTTTTGTACCATGTAAACTTGCTCCTCTGAAATGTAGAAAAAACTCAGAAATGTTTTCCAAAGGCACAGGTCTCAAAGGGATCAACATGGACTTTTCCACCAGCTGCTTCAGTGACTTTGCAATAAGCAATCATCCAGGGAACTCAGCCTGAGCTCCTGCGAAAGTATTTGGCATAAAGGAATTAACATTGCTACTTCTGATGCAAGAACAGCATGTACTTCACTGAATCATCCAGTCAGACCAAAGATGGAAGGAGTCCCAGAATGCCAGCTGGGCTAGGCTCCTGCTTTAGAAAGCTAAATTCCAAAATTTAATCTGGTCTTTAAGGGCATTTCCTTAACATACAGGTAAAATTGGCCATGTGAAAGGTACATTACATGAGAAACCATGTACTTGTATGGTCGCTCTTCTATTGGATTCATAAATGTGGGTCTAGAAATCCTTTATTCAATTTTCTGTAGATTTTTCTTAGCTCTAAGTTTCAACAAATTTTTTTTCAAAAATTACTTTTGAATGTTTTTCTCTAATAAGTTTTATTACAATTTTTATATTATCAGTATTAATGTAGTAATTAATACTAACAGGTACTTGCCTGGAGTTTTAAGTGTGCTATACCAATGAATCCTTAAAATAATCAAGAAAGTAAACTCAATTTCTGCTTCCATTTCATAGATGAGAAATGTTGACCTCTGTGATATTAAGTAACTTCTTCAAAATTACCTAAATAATAATCAAAGAGGACTTCACATTTGGGCCTTCAAACTACAAAGCCTATGCTGAATTAATTTACTCTACTCTTTAGAGAACCTTATCATTTAGTACAAAGTGCTGTGATTTAACAAGATTTCCTAAGTAAACGAAGTAAAGAAAAGATAAGCTCTGTATTCCATGAATATAAATTTTTCTCAAACCAAACATATATCAAAATAATTGAAGACATGTCTCATGTCTCACAGTCTTTAATAATATTATTTTGATAAAAATCTCTTTAGCTTGTTTTAGCATATTTTCACAGTTAGTAACCCTTTCTCAAAAATAACAGCAATAGTAATAGTCATTGCAAACATGGTTATATACATAGGCTGTAAATAGCTTACTGTGTGCCAGGCTGTGCTCTCAGTGCCTCCCACAGATGAACTCAAGCTCACCTAACCCTTATAAATTATTCCCACTTTTTTCAGGTGAGAAAACTGGAGTGGAAGCATATTGACTCATTTGTTTAAGTCCACCCATCTTATGAGTGGTAATATTAGGACTCAGCTTCAGATCTTCCGTCTTCCTAATATACTCATGCTCACTATATATGCTCCAGTATAAATTGGTTGCTAAAATGACTTCTCTACTTTCAAAATTTTTGCTTTATAAAACAAATTGTTTAGATAAAGTATTCTATTTCTTTTCCTTTTTCTTTTTTTTCTTTTTCTTTTTCTTTTTGTTGTTTTAGATGGAACTGTGGTGTATCAGAGTGAGGTGACCTAAGGCTATGCCAGGAATTGAACTTGCTCCTTCACCAACCACGTATGCAACAACATGGCCAAAGCGTCTCATACTTTTGCTATTTAGACTGTAAGGGGGCTAAAATTTTCCATTAGATATAAGTTTTAGTATTTTTGTCTGATTAAATGACAGGAATTGATTTTTTAAAGTATTTTAATGTTTTATTCTCTTTTCTACTTTTCTGCAAAAGATCTCTTTCAATAGAACCAAAGAAGACATCTGTAGGAAGGAGGTAACAGGGATGAACAGAAAAGGATGAATAAGAAATAAGAACTTTAGTAACAGAAATGCATAGAGAATTTCAACTTATGTCTAAAATAAATTTTTTAATTCCAAAATATGTGCCTGAAAACTTTTTTCAAGTTTTAAAGTAGGTTTGAAATGAAAGAGTTGCTTAATTTTTTAATTTTTTTGACTTTTCAAGAGATAGGCCTATCAACTTGGCCATAGAATTTAATAAAGGAAATCCCCATGTGAGGACTGGGAATAAATCTCCTTCAGGCACAAGTGAATTGTGGGAAAAAGAAAACAAGAGGAAGCATGAAGTCAGGCATGTGTCCCTCCCACCCCCTCCCCTTTTTTTTTCAGCAAGAATCCAAGTTATCACATGAACTAAGAAAAGTTCATTAAAATATTTTTAGATATTATACTCTCTGTGTTCCCATCATACAAACCACTGAGATACAAGTTCTGTGGAAGTTAATAGTCACCTGAACTATTTAGAGTTCCTACCCAACATCCTATTTGGGAAGAAATGGGATTATGCCAATATGGAGGTGGCCAGAACAAAGGCAGCATGGTAGCATTGCATAGAAATCAAGAGAACTAATGCTTCAGTCAGTCACTCTCTGCTTCCGTAACCTGGACATCACTCAAGAGTACACATAACTTATGGATAGAGACAAGAAAGATAAATGAATTGATATTTAGACACTCATGAGTGGGCCCATATGGTGAGAGACAAAATAATTCCACAATATAGGTTCCAGTGTGGCTCCATGGACTAGGACCAGAGTGGAAGATGTGCCATGGTGCTGGAGAAGTCCACAGCTCTAGCAGAAACTGAGGTGGGACTTGGTTCAGCTATAGAGAAATACTAGGTGCTGAGCAAAGCAGGAGAACAGATCATGGGTTATATAAGTAGCAAGATTCAGTAGCCTGAGTTGAATAAATCCCCAAGAATGACAGTACCTGTATGAAGAAAATCCCAGTTTTAAGAAAAGGTTGGACTGGAAAAGAAAAGATCTGGAGAACTCCAAATCAAAAAGTCCTGAAAAGATCTGGAGAACTCCAAATCAAAAAGTCCTGGCTTCACCTGTCCTAACAATTCCAGACTCCATCCTAAGAAAGAAGGTTTTTCCCCAAGATCTTCAAAAAGATAAGAAAGGGGGCATTTAACTGATTCAACCAACTAGACACTAAGCATATACTTACAGAGACTAAATAATGAAGTAGATTAGGCTTACAGATTTGAGTAAAATATTGTTTTCTTTTTAATCCAATAACTCCCAAATTAGGACAATTTAGAAAAATCAGATTCACTCTAGAAATAGAATTTCAATAAAGACTACATTCTCTCAGCATATATCAGTTACAACAAAATTTAGCTAAAAGTGAAAATGAAAATGTACCTTATCAGAAATTTGGGGAGGTAGCAAGAGCAGTACTTAGAGGGAAATACATAGCATTGAAGCTTGCATTAGGAAGAAGAAAGATCTAAATTAAATAATTTAAGCTTCCACATAAGGAAATAGGTAAAAGAAGAGCAAATTAAATCCAAAGCAAGTAGAGGAAAATAATGAATAATAGAGCATAAATGAATGATATTAAAAACAGGAAATTAATTAGTACAGAATACCAATAAAACAAAAGACTGATCTTTGAAAAAGATAAAGTTAATAAACCTCTAGCCAGTCTAACATGAGAAAAGAGACACAAATTTCTATTTAAAATGAAAGATGGGCCATCTCTACTGATCTCATGGGCAATGAAAGGAGATGAAGAAATATTATAAGCAACTCAGCCCACAAATTTGATAACTTAGATGAAAAAGCCCAATTCCTTGGAAGACAAAATCTATCAAATTTAATACAAGGAAAATTAGATAAACTGAATAGGTCTGTGTTTATTAAAGAAATAAAATCAATAATTAGTTATCTTCCAAAAGAGAAAGCATCAGACTCAGATGTTTCACTGGTGAATTCTGTCAAACACTTAAGGAAAGAATTATACCAAATCTCTTATTACACAAAGTATAAGAGAGAGCTTCCAAACTTATCCTACAAGGCCTGCATTATCCTAACACCAAAACCCAGACAAAGATTGTCAAAAAGGAAAATTACGGACTATTACTCTCGTAGAAATAGATACAAAAATCCTCAAACATTAGCAAAACCAATACAACCATGTATAAAAAGAATTATACAGCACAAACATTATCATGATCATTTCAATACATGCAGAAAAAAATTTGAAAAAACGTCTAACAACCATTCATAATTTAAAAAGTCTTTACAAACTTGAAATAGAGAATAACTTCCTGAGCTTGATGGAGAATGCACATGCACACACACAAACACACGCACGCACATGCATGCATGCACATACACACACCAAACGCTACAGCTAAGGACATACTTAAGATGAGAAACTGCCTGCTTCATTAAAAGGCATCAGGAGCAAGACATGTTCCCTCTCACCACTCTTACTCAAATCGGAGTGGAAGTACTGGCTAATGGCGAGAGAACAGAGAGAGAAAGATGAGAGATTCTCCCCAAGATAACTAAGTTATGGCAACTGAAGTGTCATCTGCAGTTGAAGCAGATGGAAAACTTGACAATAACTTTAATATCTTGGAGTCATCTTTTACTTCTACACCTCTCATGTGTAATCAATCACAAAGTTCTGTCAGTGCTTCCTCAACGTGTAGTTCAGTGGCTCACAACTTCTGGGACTCAGTAGAATCACTCAATGGGGTACCCAGACATGGTATTTTATAAAGTTTTCAAGGTAATTCCAACATTAAGCCAAAGTGAGCAATGCTGTTTTAGTTACCCTCTATGGCTCCAGTGCCTATCCTCATTAAAAGCCTTTCTTTCACAATGTTGACAAATCTATCTAGGATGCTGACTTTGAAATACCATTATCCTGTTTAAGATACTCCTGTGAATTTCCATAGTCAGAAAAATTCCAAATTCTTAAGAATTACGTTTAAATTTCTTCAAGCCTCTAAAGCTAATCCACATTTTCAGTGAAATTTACTCTTACATAGGTTAGAGCTTAGGCAGACTGGGACAATCTGCACTACTGGGACATCATTCTTATATAGTTCAAGGCAGGAGAAAGTAAACAATAGGAACACAACTTGACAAAATACTCTTTTTTAAGAAAGAAAGAGGGATATGCCCTCACAGAGGCAAGTGCAGTTGTGGGTAGAGTCGTGATCTGAGTCATCTGGCTGCCCTGAGGCCCATTTTGGACTGGCAGCCACTAGCTGAGCAGCAGTAGGGTTCCTGGGTGCACTTGGAGCTCCAGGGGGCACCAAAAAACTGAGAAGTACATATGTATTGTGCCCAACATTGTGTGTGCCCTCAATGGCAAACTGTATGAATAGAAGGTCACTGTGCAAGAGATCTCAAATGATTTCTGGAGTTTGTAGCTCAGAGCACACTGTGCTAATCAATCATGTGATCCAGACCTTGACCCAGGGGTTTCCTTATTTCAGCATCCACTATTTCACCATTCCCTATTTCAGCTGGAAGGAGCCTCAGCTTGACCACCTCCTTCCTCCATACCACTGAGAAAGGATTCAAAGTTCTGCTGAAGATCTTAACTAAGGCAGTTCTGATCTGCCTCAATGACACAAATAGGAGTCTGTGCCTGAGTTCAGTACAGTGTCTCTACAACTTTGTCAAGGTAGAATGTCAGGCACTTTAAAATTCTCTTGGATAGGGTAAAATGACTGTAGATCAGATCCCAATTTGAAAGGCAGGCACTCCCACACTGCCTTTTCAAGAACAATGTAACTGAGAGCAACAAGTGATGCACTACTAGACTATGGACAACCCAATTCTCTAAAGCCACATGCTGGATGCAGGATCTCATCTAGCTAGTGGGCAGTATGATGCCAACCTACTCGTCTTGGATCTTGATTGCCATATTGCCCTATTTAACTTGCAATGAACAAATAAGGTTACCAAGGAGTGGGCAAGCTAAAGTCAAAGGTACAGAAGCTGACAAAATCCAATCCTAATGATGCCCTAGCAAAGCAGGAGGGGACAGATAGTGAAGGGTCACATGGTTTTCATGGTTTTCATCAGTGTCTTTACTTCAGCCATCCCTGGGAGGGTATTAGTGACCCCTCACATTGATGGGATCCTGAAAATCTTGAATATCACATGGCTTTTAGGATAAAGGTCAGAATGGCCCTTCTGAACCTTCTTGCTATATTCTATCACCTCTGTATAAAGACTTCCTGAAAGACGATCCAGCACACAGGCAACTTCTTCCTCCTTTCTGAGGTATGGCAGGTTAGGATTTCAAGCTGTGAATTTTTTGACAGTATGCAATTCAGCCCTGAACAAATGACTATGAACATTTTAAAGGTATGTTGACCTTTAATCAAATACTCCCACAAATTATAAATTGCATTCCAAACCAGATTCAGGATAGTAATAGAATTCCAAGTGGGGAAGACTCAAAGTTACTACTGTAGTATTTTCCTTTAAATGAATAAATACCCAGAAAATCATTCCAAGAAATATAACTACTTTGAAAATGGAGACAAAGTCTACATATTTTGACCTGTTCAATGCATGGAGCATATTTGACAGCAGAATTTATTTCTCATACATTTAATACAATGGGAAACTTTGCAGAAACACTGCCTGTGTTATTCCTCTGTTTGGAGGGAAACATTATAATCACCTTATCTGAATGTTTAATATTAATTTATTTTAATATATATGTATGATATGCTTTATCAATTTATTATGGCTTTTGATGGATGAGTCATTTAGATCAACTCCTCACACGTTTCTTCTGCCATATTTTAACTGCTACTTGCAATCAGGCAATAAACTGAAAGGCAACTAAAGAAGCCCAACACAGCTGCTAGAATAATCTTCGTAAGTGGTGTTTGGATAACATCATCCACTCTCTTAGAAAGCTACAGTGACTTTCAACTTCCTTTTGTTCTGAACATGAACTTCTACATACTTGCTACAAGTTTTGGAAAATTTCAGACCCACCTACAAAGACTTTTTCAAAGGCCTTTGTCTTTGCCTGATGACTCACAATCCAATTCCTTTTTTTTTTTTTTTTTTTTTTTTTTTTTGTGGTGCTGGGGATTGAACTCAGGGCCCTGTGCTTGTGAGGCAGGCACTCTACCAACTAAGCTATGTCCCCAGCTTACACTCCAATTCTTACTATTGACTTTTTGGTTCCACTATTTCCTCCAATGGAAACTCTTTTTTTTCTAATTTTATTTTATTTTATTGCAGTTCTGGGGATTAATTCTAAGCCTTGACTGTGCTAGGCAGGCCCTCCAGCACAGAGCTGTATCTCTAACTCCAAAATCTCTTTTCTATAAGCTAAAACCCTTCCTTTCCACCAAAATTCTTTTACCCACACCACAATATCTTTTTCTTAAACAAATATGTCCCATCAAAATACTCCAATGAATTTTAACCATTAGGTAAATTTTAAAACCTGCAATAAAAATATTTGCCCAGCTCTCATTTGCCTTTTCAAAAATGTACTTCTTGCTAAACTGAAGTAACTGTTTGGCTTGCTTTTGTAAATCTTTGAAATATTTTCTATTATTCAAAATATTTTACATTAACTAAAATTGTTACAGTATACCCACCATATGTAGTTCAACATTTTTATTTTTGAATTGATAAAAACTGAATATTATTCATAAGTACTGTTGTTTGCATATAAATTTGTACATTTTTAAGTCATTCTGCACTGTTTACCCAAAAACATTAAAACATTTCTATTTCAATGCAATAGTGAATTACATTGGATACAGTCTACATGCACAAAAGTGTTTAATTGTGTTAGTAGTTGCTTTGTTTAAGGCAAAAAAATTATTTAACAAAAAAGTAGTGGACAATTCTCCAGCTATTAGAAAAGTATAAATGAAGTAGTATATGTATACTGATAAAGAGAGGTCTAGTAGACTTAGTGGAGCAAACAAAGCCCATTGCAGAAACATACATGGAGAATGATACAATTTGTTCAAAACAGTGTTAAGAGTGCTCACTTCTGGGTAGTACAGCACTTTTCATTTCCTTTTTTCAAGTAGATTTGAGCATCTGTTACTCTTAGAGTATAAATCATAGAAGCAGGGTTGATTTGTCAGGCTGAAAGTGTGTAGGAGTAGATGGTGGATAGGCAAAAGATCGAGATGGGAGGTGGACAGAGGAGATGATGGAGAAGAAAAATGTAGGAGAAAGGAGAGGAAAGAAGAACAAGAAGGGGAAGGAGAAGACAAAGTAGAAGAGAAAGGGGAGAAGGTGAGGAAAAAGAACAACAGAAAGTAAAAACAAAGCAGAAGGGAGAAAAGGGAAGTCAAAGAGTCCATTCTTGGGATTTAAGTTTGTAACTTTCAATACACTATTCAAATTCCCCAAATATTTCTATAAAAAAAAACTTAACAAACTGTAACATATTTAACTTTAATTAAAAGTTTTTAAATCTTATTACATGTTTTGGTTTGGATGTAAGTTATCCCCCAAAGATTCATTTGTCAAGGGCTTAGTCTCCTCTTGTTCAGAGGTGGAGCTTCTGAGAAGTGATTGAACCATGACCTGCCAGGGGATTAATTCATAGGTAACTAAACTGATTACTGGAAGGTGGAAGAAACTGCAGAAAGTGGGGAATGGTTGGAGGAAGTAGATCTCTGGAGATACACCCTTGAGGACTATATCTTGTCCCAGCTGCTTCCGCTGCTGCTGCCTTCTCCTTCTCCTCCTCTTCTCCTCTTCTTCTTGCCCCTCCTTCTCCTCCTCCTCCTCCTCTTCTTCTTCTTCTTTTCTTCTCCTTCTCCTTCTCCTTCTCCTTCTCTTCCTCCTCCTCCTCCTCCTCCTCCTCCTCCTCCTCCTCC
>JAJEJO010002592.1:148460-173956 GCA_020662805.1 Glaucomys volans
TCTCTCTCTCTCTCTCTCTCTCTCTCTCTCTCTCTCCCCCCCCATCTCTCTCTCCATCTCTCTCTCTCCATCTCTCTTTCCCCCAATACCTTACTGGTTGACACAACTGAGCCATAAATTTCTCTACACCTTTCCACCACAATTTTTGCCCAAATATGATTTATTTCTATTGCATTTCTGGTATAGCACAATTGTTTCCTCTATATTTTCCTTCTCTTTCTTTCATTCTGCTTTTGTTTTGCTGGAGTGAAGCCTCAAGTAATCTCCCAAATACAAAGTCTCCATAGCATTAAGCCTTCTGAGCCATTGTCAGTTGCAAAAGATCTGTTTTGCCAGTTGGTAGTTTGGCTTTATTTCTTTGCAATATGCCTTAACAAAGAGGAAAAGCATGCAAGTTTTGGAAATCACTGATCAAGTTGAAAGTTTTTCATTAACTTAGAGGTAACTTGTTAGCACTTAAATCCAAATGACCAATCAAATACTAACCCCGGGAAAATATTAATGCCCCAATCTCCAGAACCTGCGAATGTATTAAAAATAGATTTTTCAATTGTAGTTAAGGTTACAGACCTTGAAATAGAGAGATTATCCTAGATTACTCAAGTGAGCTTAATCTAATGACATGAGAACTAAAAACAGGAATTGTCTCTGGCTGAAATAAGAAGAGATGGAGAGAAAACAATGTGAGAAGCACTAAATGTTCTCTTCTTGATTTGAAGATGAAGACAAGTGATTAGGAATATAGATACTCATAAGGAGTGACTCTCAACTGATGGCTAGCAAGGAAATAGGATGTTAGTACTGCCAACAGAAGGAACTAAATCCTGCCAACAACCCAAATGAGCTTGCAAGTGGATTCTTTCCCAGAGCCTCCAGATGAAAGTCCAGACTGGCTTATACCTTGATTTGGCCTTGTGAAATCCAACAAAGAAGTGAGGAAAATGGTTGAACCTACCCAGACTTCGGACATTCAGAACTGTGACATAATAAATGTGCATGGTTTTATCCCATGAAATATGTGGTAATTTGTTATAGCATCAATCAAAAACCAATACCTCAAGCCTTTACCAGAAAATTCTTTGAAACTTTAAGAACAGCAAAACCAACAAATAGAAAATACAATATCCAGGAAAATAGGAGAAGAGATATTAATTTAGTTAGTTAGCAGTCTTCTAAAGGCTTTTCCAAGTTGTTTTCTGGAAAGAATGGAGATATGTATGCAAGAGGTTTATTAGGTAATCACACTGCAAACAGGAATGGAAGAAAAAAGAATTAAATAGCGGGAGAAACTAACTCTAATGCAGACTAAGTAGAGGCTTCTGTGAACCCTATAGAGTTTTCTTAAGTTGGATGGAACTACAGAATTGTTCTGAGTTAGAAGAAAATTTAAGATTATATAGTCTACCTTTATTTTGGACAAGTTACATCACGACGATTGATGTTGTGGTTCAGATCTTTGAGGTCGTCACTAATCTTGTTGTTTTATCAATTACTCAAAGAGGGTTAAATTCTCTAACTTGAATTTGTTATAGTCTTGTATATTTCTCTCTTTAATCCTATTAATTTTTTGCCTCAAGTCAGTCATATATATGGATCAGGCAAAGATTTAGGTAAATGTTATGCACAAAATTTGGACATATCTTTGCTGTCTTCTTTCTAGTATATTTTCCCCTTTCTTTCCAGCTGCTGTGGTTGCCCGAAACCCTGTCCTCTAGTTATTAAAATCCATAATCTTCTGAGTTTTCTAAAGGAATATTTGCTATGAGGCCTTTTAGTGAAGACTTGAAAGTGGAGTTACAGGAAAAGTACTGTCTTCTTCCTTAAAAGCTGTGAACTGACTTATTTCTTAAAACTGGGTGACAGACAATGATGACTGAAATCAGGTTTTCAGATACCAGATTTAGAGTTTTTCCCATTGCACAGTCTAATAAATTGTCTATGTCATTTGCAGGTCCTCTGTGTTCATTCAGACACAAAAATGTTTGGGGACAAAGGCATTCTTATTTCTTACAAGTCTTTGCTGCACCATACTTGTTGACATGCTCACTTTTCTGTGATAATTAAATATGGTCACTTAACCTCTACTATTCTGGGATACAGCATCACAGTGAAATTATAGAGAGCATCTCCATATTGATATTCCTTCCAGTCATATTTGGCCTACAGAGGAAGTCAACCACAGAGATTTTCAAATATTCAGGTCCACCTCTCATTAAAATGAATACTTGAGAAAAACAAGTTCTTCTGTGACTTCTCATGGAATGTAGTAGGAGATGAGCCAATAGTTAGCACACAGTAAAACCAGTAAAACTTCCCTGTCTCAGTAAACCTAAGGATTCTCTCCTCCCCCTCTTGCCAGAGGAACCCTAAAATCTTAATCTCATTACATATAAGCAATTGAGCCCAAGTTCAGTTAACCAACTGAGTAAACTATTAGAGCCACCTCCTTGCATTAACACATGAAGATTCAAATATCTTGAAAATAATGTCAATAAATTTGACTGAGTCTGGGGTTACATTTTGTTTTCTTTGGTCTAACACCTTAAAACCAAACTCCTTATGTGTTTTCCAAGCTTTTATTGATAAGTTAACAAAGTCTTGCAATTCCTTGGGTATACAGACTATTTTCTTCTGTTTTATAATGTGTAATTGTCTGCAACAATGATTCTCAACTGGTAGTGATTTTGCCCTCAAGAGATATTTGGCAATTTGGGGAGGTATTTTTGATCAGACAGTGCAGGTAGACAAGGGTCCTGATTTTTAGTGGCTGAAGCCTGGGTGTTCTGCTAAATAAATTATAATACATAGTACAGTCCCTCTCAACAAAGAATTTTCCAATTCAATATGTTAATAGTTCTGAGAATGAGAAAAACACACCCAGGAAGATGCTGAAATTTAACACTGGTTATAAGTTTAATGAAAACTGGGCTAGTTATGGTGGTCATTAGAGAGAAGAATCATCCGCTTCCAAAGCATCTGTCTCACTGTGTTTATCATGATTTTTTTAAATCAGCAACTTTTTAAGCTAGGCACAGAATAGTATGTGTATGCAAGACTGTCAGTTTCATTAGGTTGCAATTAGATGACTGTATTTGTAAGTTTTAAAACCCCATTCTTTCCAATTGACACTGTTTCACACGAAAAAGCATAGATTTATCTATCATTTTAATTCTTCAAACCACACAATTAAATTTTGTGTCTGATTTACACCAGCATCAGTACTATGGCTATAATAAAAGTTATTTTTAGGTATATCATAGAGAAATTCTGGTTATCAGGTTATGAATTGAATTTGAGAAATAATGGACTTAAGATTGTCATTATTTTATCAGTACTTAAGTGCTCATAAAAATATTTCATTCCACATACCAGTCATTATTGGATTTAATACTGCTATATGGCAACTGTAGAATCCACTGAGTTTCTTAGTCAGCTTTGCATTGCTGTGACAAAGCACCTAAAAAAGCAACTTATAAAGATGAAATTTATTTTGGCTCAAAATTGTTTCAATCCACAGTCAATTGGTCCTGTTGTTTTCTCCCTGTGGTGGCACAGTATATCACGGAAGTATATGAAAGTGCATGGCATAGGAGAACTGTTTACCTGACGGCAGTTTGGAAGCAAAGAGAAAGAAGTAACCAGGTTCTAATGGAAGCAAAGAGAAAGAGGAAGTATCCAGGTTCCCATATCCCTGTGAAGGGCATGACCCCAATGACCAACCTTCTTCCAACTAGACCACACAGCTTAAAAGTTCCACTTTACAGAAGCTAGCAACCAAGCAGTTACTACACGGGTCTTTGAGGGACATTTCAAATTTAAACTACAGCATTGCTAAGGCATGTGCTTCAATTGGTACTTTATCACAATCAATCACAGCTGGTAACAGCCATGATGCCAGCATAAGCCATTGGATACTACCATTCATTTTCCATTGACAAGAAACTCAGTACCACGCTAAGGCTCAAAATTCCATCCAGAATTATCTACCTCCTGGAACCAAACCTAATCTGGGTCAGTCTGGTATATATGAAGATAGAAACAATACAGTGATTTAAAGAGAAGTTAATATAAAGAATTATAAGTTATGATAAAAGAGTGACCATAAGAGGTAAGAGAATGCGATGTCTCCCAAGGGTTGGCTGGGGGTGGGGGTGGGGGAATGCTTAAAGAATGGTAAACATGGAAGGAGACTCTATCCACAAAAGAATGCTTCAGATTTTATTGTAAAAGGAATAGCTTCATTCCACTAAAGACATAGAAGTTATCAGATTTTCCAAGATCAAAGATGGTCTACAGTTACTAGTTAAACAGGGATTAATCATGTGGGACAAAACAGAGTTGATAACCAGGTGAGAAGACATATAGAGTTAAATGGTGCTATGGAACCACATTAACCAGGAACAATGTGTTGACAGTGCTAAAGGAATTACCTAGCCAAGATGGGTCTTAGAGATTGCTAAGGTACTGCCTATCATGGACACATGACAGGGCAGGGACCCATTGAACAGTCTCCCACCTCCACTGGTAATGCAACCACCAGAACCAATGGGAGAATCTCCTTTCTGCAACGTTCATCTAGAGGATTTTACTGAGAAAGTGTAACACTGTGTTAACTCGAAAGGAAAAATGCTGAGAGGAATTTTGTCCATTGATGTAAAGTAGGTACCAAAGCGAGAACTTTGAGAGTAGAGGCAGTAAGTTGATATTAGGAACATCTCCTATCCTCCACTGTCTCCACTTTCCAATCCTTTTATTATTCAATTAATTGAATCAGCCTTATCATGAACAACATCAGTTCTGGAGATAACACATTGGATAAACACAGCTTCCACCTTGATGACATCCGATAAGAGGAGACAGCAAACAAGAAAACAATTATGTATTCCCACAGAAATTAAATAAAATATCATACTTCTCAAAGATTACTCTTTTAAAAAAGAGAATCAGGATAAGAAGCAAAATGTGACATATGGCTATTTTAGATAGGAAGATCACCAATGACCTTCTGAAGAAGTAAGTTTAGAACAGACACATAAACTAACCACAGTACCTACCCACAAGCACTCTCCCAGTTATCAATCCAACATCAGCATCGAATCATGTCATCTTCTTTGCAAAAAAATTTTTTTCTAACTCACTATGTATCTGTAGATTAAGCAAATCAATGTCACATTCAATTTAAGAAAAAAAAAACTTGAAATGATGTGCTAAACAAGATATAAAGACAGAAGCCTGTTTGGAATGAGTAATCCCAGAGTGAGGAAATGTCTTTAGTTGGAACTCAGTTGCCTATGATCCGCTTTAGGGAGATAGTAACAGATCCATGGAGAACTGCAAAATTCTAGACACTACATTTACATTTAGTAATGGTTTCCAACATACTTCCTGTTAAGACTTACTCATATTCAGTATTTGATGAGTGGGACTGAGTTTGAAGGTTTCAAGTGCTTAAAACTCAACCTGGACATATATTTGAATGTGCAAAATTGGAAGAAAATGGAATTGTTGCTAGAAAATAGCTACTGTAGGCTACCCCAGCTCCTTTGCACAAATTACTTACTCTTTACAATATGTATAGTAGATAATTTCTAAACTTTATACTTAAGAAAACTTAGGTGTTGATAGAGCATTTCCCAACATTTATGTTTCCTTCCTTCAATGGCTTTAAACACCAGACAGGGCATTTTGATTGACAAACTTGAAAAGATTACCTCGTCCTACTTTGCAAAATTTCATTTTTTTTTAACCCCTCTTAGTTCTCTGTGTTTGGGAAAACATATCCTTATCTCTCCCCTAGACTGGAGTCTACCATGTGCCTTTGCCTCTAACTGCAGACAGTCCACAGTGGAAATGGAAAAACTGCACACAGTCTGAAATGATCCATCAACGTTTGTACCTTAGGTTTGATTTACATGTCATTTGTCCTTCACACTGATCTGTCATCACACTGACAGTCACTAGTATTAACATGTTTTAATTTCCATCTGACTTTTAGACTGTTTATCGTTATTTTTCCTGAAACCTGGAAAAATCCCAGTTGACCCTACTGGTCTCACTCAGAGGTACAAATATGACATTGTGAAAGACTAAGCATCTTCCCCAAGGTCACATAATTTTAATTGGTGGCAACCAGGATTAAAATCCAATTTTCACTCTACAATAATTGTTAAAGTATGCACTATCCATGATAAGTTTGTTCTCAGAGAATGTGCATGGAAAAAAATGTCTAGTCAAATAAATTTAGGAATCACTGCTTACAATATGATCCTCTTAGAAATTTAGATTGTCCATGTGAATACTAAAAACTCTGAGAAGTTCAGACTTGGAAATTTTTTTAAGCAATTAATTCAACATAAACGCATTAATGTTACAAAAAATACAAACAAAAAAATATAAACACTGAACTCTCACCAAGGTCAGGGCACTCCCTGAAAAAGAAAGAACCCAAGAAAGGCCTTAGGTTAAGAAAAAGCTGACTAATTTGATAAACTGACAAAAGTTCAATGTCAGAAGTGTAGTAGAGACAGAAGAAGGTAAGAGATAAGGTTGCAGAAGTTGGCAAGGCCAGATCTTGCAGGAATCAATAGCCCACCACGACAAAATTTGATTTTATTCCAAATAAAATCAGAAGCCATAGAAAGGGTTTGCCTAACATTTAACCTATCTGGCCAGAATGTTATGTAACCGGATAATAACAATTTCATAAACATGTCACTTTACACTGTTCTGGGCCCCTTGCATCAAACTGAATGGTGAGAATTGATTGTAACCAAAATCAACTCCCTTGGGGTTGAGATCATTTCATCATCACTGTAAATTTACCCAGCACCTATCACAGACCATTCACATAGAGCTACTCAATGAAGGATTTTTTAAATGAATTAAAATCATGAATAAATACAAATTTAGTACGTTTCACAAAGGTTCAAAAGAAACAAAAATGTCATTCACTGATATCTAGAAAATTTATGATCACTGAAGAATACCTAAGTCTTCAAATATTCACAATGGTGCCAGAAGTCAGCTTAGACTCACCCTGTAAGGTATATGGAAGAGAAATAGAGGCAGATTACTAAGAAACAGACCACAAAACAAACTTATTTTAAGGCAGTAGATTTCTCCTTACCTCTTGTCAAACAGACATGGACTGCATCCCAGAAAGGATGTGTTCACCAACTGAATGCTTGGTTATATGCTTTGAACATCTCATTTAACCCAAAGAATCTAGTGTTTTATTTAGAAAGAATTCAAAGATAGAAAAAAGATCAGATGAAGAAGTGGATATGGCTAGAGAGAACATTTGAACATCAAACACTTTTATTTTGACAAAAGTTTTATCTAGGACAGAATGAAGAGCATTATATAAACCAATGGGATGAAGAAAAGGAAACTTCCAGTATAGTCTTATTCTAATTCTTAATCTAACACTAATAAAAAAAATGAACAAAAAGAATAAACACTATTTAAAATATTGTCAATAAAGTTTGTAAAACTCCCCAAATTCTAAGTCAAAATTTATAAAATCTGTAGGCTAAATTAAGGGAGGATTCCAAGAGTTGATACGTATGTGTACTAATTTCATGTTGATCAAGAGATACTCCATCAACAAACCTTTACTTAGAATTACTAATTCTGGAGCATGAGGAAGCCAAGGAAAGTGAGGCCAGGGAACTAAATCAGGGAAAACAGGATGTGAGGAAGTGATGACGAGAATGTAAGCTCCCTGAGAAATCACAGAATTCTTGAAATATTTCTGGAAGAATACAGAAGAAAGTGTTAATAGTGGAACGTTTCAGGAAGGATGATGAGATGTGTAGAAAAGAGCTGCTTTTACCTTTCATTTTGTACTTTTGTCTGACCTTTGAGGGTTTTATGGTAAAGATGCATGTATTTTATACTTTAAATCAATTTCAGAAGGATAAAAGTGTTGGAAGGAAATATAACAGAATACTTGGAAAAATTCATCA
The DNA here is from genome assembly GCA_020662805.1 of Glaucomys volans. Lineage (NCBI taxonomy): Eukaryota > Metazoa > Chordata > Mammalia > Rodentia > Sciuridae > Glaucomys > Glaucomys volans. The sequence goes on from JAJEJO010002592.1 coordinate 156,428, forward strand.
AGGAAACTTATATTCAGAGTTTTTTATAAATCAATTTGAGTAAGCAAATAAGAAAGAGGCAAAGGAATTGCCAGTGTAAAATATATTGTACTTCTAAAGTGTAAAGATTTATTTTTTTAAAATGCAGGTCCATGAAACACAAACTCCTGAACTTTTCATTTTATTTTGAAGAATTAGATTCACATAACTCTTTACAGAAACATTTGGCTGCTATCAGAAACAACATGTACTCTTCAATAAATATTCAGGCCTCCCATCAACAATGAGTGTAAGCAGCCAGGTGCGGTGGCACAGGCCTGTAATCCCAGTGACGCACAAGACTGAAGCAGGGGCATCACGAGGCCCCTGGGTTCATTTGCAGCATTAAAAAAAATCCCAAAACAAAACAAAAGCAAAAACCCATTTACAAAGTTTAGGTCTAGGCAGAGCAATAGCTGAAATTCTAACAGCATCTTCTCCTCAACCTCCAGAGTTTAGGTATGTTGTCCATGAGACGTCTCTGAAGGGAGAGGTCTCACGGAAGAAAAAACAAAAAGTCCCACATGGTGGAGGTGCCGTTCCCACATTCTGCGATTCAGGTGAGTTTCAACAGAAGAGAGCACATTTTGTCTTAGACTAAATGTATTACTTTGGGAATATTATCACAAATGCAAAGTCATATTTTAAAGGGAAATTTTATTTTAATTCCATTTATAAGAAATGACCTGGAGGTTTGCCAAAGTAATTCCATTGGACTTTCTCTTTTAAGAAATCTACATTCCACCCAAAGCATCTGTAGGCTACAGAATATTATCAGACAACTAATACATCCCAATCAGACTGAATTTATTTATAGACAACGTTCTTTTTGCAATGTTAGATGCCTCATTAACTTGATTCAGCTTGTGCATAGCAAAAATATTCCCTCCCTCTTCAGATTTTTGATAGAGTGAATTATAATTTCTTGTCTCACTCATTATAAACCTTTAGTTTGGAGGACATTTCAGAAATGTGTAGTGCCACTTATGTGAATCCTGGATTACTTTCTTGGATTAATTATGTGCTTTATTTGTTTTTCTTTGGGAGGAAAGTGAAGTGGAATAGTGACCATTTTTACCTTTTACTTTACATAGAAAATAAGTTAAAATTTAATTTTGACATAACTTCTTTCTTGGAAAAATGAAATGTAAATCCATTTGAGTAGATTCCATTATTGTCGAGTTAGTGGGGTATGGGAGGGAAGGTTGGGATTTTAAATATCTGGGGGGGGGGGCTAACTAATTATGCTCACTTTAAATGTTCATCCTAAAGCAAAGCTATACAGATACTGTGAAAAATTAGGACATATAACTCCCACATATGAGCTACATCATCAAAATTTTAGATTTTCTTCTTAATGTCACTATGCAATTTGGTTGCATATTCTTTTAATTTGGTTTATACATCTGTAGGTACAAGGGGGAAAGGAGCTATCTCTCCAAATCTTCCACTGCAACTACTTCTGATATATTATTTCTTAAACTAGGTTTAACATCTTAAATGGAGCTCAGGGAAAAAAAGATGATAATTTAAAAGCTGGTTTCTCTTTTCCTTAAATTTAACATTCCATTTTTTCAATGAATTTTACACAAATAGGTGATTTTCCAATTGTTGATGTAAGGTAGCCACAACGTATAATGAGAAATGATTTCACATTTTAAGTAAAATGGTAACCTTTTGAAGAAAAAAGATAATTTTCCTTAACTTATAGCCTGCAATGTTTTACGTCTACTCTTTATTATTTTATTAATCCTTATACATATGGGACTATACCAAACATAAAAATATCCAATATGCATTGTTTTTCTTGTCTGCCCGCTGACTGAGAATATGCTTATCTTTGGTTCTTATACTACCACAGTTATTTTAATTGAAATTTATCATGTAACTAGAAAAAGAAATGGTTTTACAGCTGAAGCTTAACATTTAAAAATGTGTAGCAGAACTGTGAACACCTTAAGTGTCAGGATTTCTGTTTCTAGTCAAGAAAATTTTCTATTCTCCAAAGCAGATTTCTTCAAATCTTTATTATGTGTAATTTAAGAAAACTCCCGTTTGGAAGAAAAGCTAGAGTGATATCTCTATTCAATCCCCTAAATTATTTTTTTAAAAAGCACAAGAAAAGTTTTCAAGCACTTCTGCTCAAGGTTTTATCATCAAAGACCATAACATTAACTTGAAAAATTTTCCCCTTCTAGACATACATAGTCCTGAATCCATACTTTTTGATAAAAATTCTAATTCTTGCAAGAGATTGGGAATTTATACAACGCAGTATGACCTATATTCATTAGATGGAGTATTTTTCCTTGTGATGAGGAAAAACATGGAGAGTTGAAGGAATTTAAAACTAAGGTGGAGTTCATAAACTTGTAAAATTGTCCTAATGTGCACCAAACAGTGTGGTTTAAGCCTGTGTGGCTAGCTTGTTGATGAACTGCCTCTTTCAGAAAAAAATACATATATGAAATATTGTTTGTCAGCTAATTTTTTTGATCCTAGAGAAGCTTTGAGTCTACCTGATGATGAGGCTTCGAGGCTTCAGAGTACATATGGCATGCCCAAACTAACGACCATCCTCTATTCTAATCACAGCTGAAGTCAGCTGTGGGAGGCTACCGCCCTTGAACAGTTTATAATCAGCCTGAGACATGAAACTGACTCATTTCTGGAAGTGTGGGGGCTGCTCTTTCACTCTTTTCAGCACATGAATGCCACTGTAAAATAAGATTAAATGCTCTGAGGTCCCCCACCCCATTTCCTTCTCTATTTGTTAACTTTTCATGGTATGTAGACCTAGACTGTATGTTTTCTCAGCTTCACATTATCTCACCCACTATTTTGCATTAGGCAAGCTGCTTTGCCATACTTCTAAAATGGGATATACATTCAATATTAAGCTGTTTCTATCATGTTACTTTAAAGAAATGAATACTTTACACAAATAAATTGCTTAAACTTATTAAGATTGTAATATTTTCCATAGTGGCACAATCCATTCAATTTCATCTTTTGGGAGATGACTTGTGAACTGCTTTCACGTTGTCTAAAGGTAGCTGTAAACTTGTCCTCTAAAATACTATTATTAGCGAATCACACTGAAATTATAGACTTTCTTCCTGAAGCTTCTAAACTTCAAGTTATAGTGTTTAATTTTCTTCTTTTAAAAGTGTTCCTGGTCTTCTAAATTATGGACACATATCTTCTAGAATCTTATGGAGATTTACCTTACTTGAGTTATTGTCCTTTTAGATTTTGAAAAAAAAGTTGCAAAGATCTGTCTTAAAGTTTCTCTCTCCTTGAACTTCAAATAATCTTCCTGAGAAGCTTTATAAAAGTAAAAAACTGATATGACCGCATTAATCTAGAAATTACCCAAAGGCAATTAAATTGACTTGTATCTAGAAAACTATACAGCATATTGGTAACCTAGAGCAGAATAAATATCTAATGAGGTAAATAGGAATGTACTTTTAAAATTTTTATCTACCATAGTCACAAGCATGGATGAACTTTTTGAAACCCACCTTCTTAACATAATTCTCGTTGACAAAGAGTGTCAGCTATGTATTGACCTAAATTTGTTTCACACTAAGAAAAATGCTATTTGTTTTGTTTTGTTTTGTTTTGTTTTTGTTTAGTTCTTGCTGTGGTAGAATGAGATAGAATTTCTCTTCAATTCCAAGACTCTCTTGTCTTTGGCATGGTACCTGTGCTTCTTACCTAACCTTGAGTAATATTCCCATTTGAATGAACTGGACTCTGCAAGCTTCTCAGCTTCTAAGCCATCGCTCAGCTCTGGCACTTCTGCTGCTCCTTTAACTACCATCGAGGACACTCTCCCTCATTTTTGACAGTGCACTCACCCTGATTATGCAATCATTACAAACCTCCATCTGGGATCTTTAAACCCATAATTTTAATCTCACACCACTGATCTTCCAGTATCCACAGTATATTGGAGAGATATGTTCCACTGAATTAAAAGTTTTGTAAGCCACAACTCATAACAGCATTATAGCATGGCTCTCTGAGGGCATTAAAGCATCAACAAATTGATTCTTTCTTCTGGTATTAACAAAGCTGCAGAAATCAGGATCCTGCACATCTTTCCTTAAACTAATTGAAAATCAATACAAAGAATAAAAACCCCAAACACTCAGAACTCCAATTTGGATGAAAGTGGAAGAGAGTTATAATAAATAGCTTCCAAAGAGATGAAACAGATTACCAAGGCTGTATGGGATAAAGCAGAAATTTAAAGCAATGGAGAGGAATTTCAGCAGAGAGTGAGCCTTTGAACATCAAATCTAAAAAAAGTTCCAGCAAAAAATACACTTCCCAAAGGGAACAGACATGCACCAAAATGCAAAAACTGTAATCCCGATTTTGCTGTGGGTGCATGAACTGGATGATCTGGGCTGCCAACAACAGCATTACTGAACACAGTCTGATTCCAAGTACAGAGGAGGAAATAATATACAAAGAATAACACAGACTCCACACGTGTTCTATAAGTGTCTTCCAGTGGCATTTGAGCAGAAAGGAAACTGTGTTGTGAAAACTAGAAAACTTACAATTCAATTCTTACGGTTCTCCAGCAAAAGAATCTTTCACAAATAGTCTTGTAAATAGAAAATCACTCAATTATGGATCATAAAAATTAACAAAGACATAACATGGGGGACGCACAATGTAGGCAATGAAAGAGAAGATACGCCCCCCAAAATTTAAAAATTGTAACATGAAAACAAAATCAGACAAAAATATTTTAGCAAGAATTTTTAAATAATAAATCGAACTCTTCTCTGAAAGAAGATAGAGGAGAAATACAGAACTCAAAGAATAGATGGCAAAAAAATATAAATAAATGGATTGTGAACTGGCAGGATTTGAAAATGAATCAGAGGAAAGAAATCATCATGGACTGTGAACAAAGGGGGCTTATGTTCCCATGATAGGGTAAATGGAGCAATACCCACCCATCACACCCAACAAAAAAAGGGGGATCTGCAAGAAATTATTTTCACACATTTTGCAACAGGCACTGTATAACCATGATCACTAAGAGAAAAAAATTTAGGGGAAACTTCTGATCACATTGAATTTCTGCTTGGAAGAACTTTCAAGACCAAATTGTAAAGAGGTAGATCCCAAGACCCAGAGATCATCTTGAGAAGTGGAGGTGGAGCTCAGAGTGCCTGGGGTAGTCTGTGGCTGGAATTGTGTTAGGAAGGATTTGGGAACTGAGAGGGCACATAAGCAAACATTCAGCAAATCTGTACAATCAACCCAGTCACTTAATTCATGTAGGTTGAAACACAGAGTGAAGGAGCTGTGCACAAAACAACTTCCAGCACTCTCACAGGGCTGGGAAAAGTCCAAGTTTCCAGAAGCCAGTGTAAATTCCTCACTGAATGCCCAGAACTTTCTGTAGAGACACCAAAAGGATTAAGCTAGGCCTAAAATAAAGACTATTCTAAACTCACTCCATCAAAAGCTTCAGAAGCTTTTAATGGACAAAACTGAAATACAGGTAAATTAACTGCCTGCCAGAACGTTTTGAAGGAAGACAAAAGAAAAAAATTCATAATATCTAACATCTAATCAAATACTATTATACAGGTGAGGAAGCAAAAATAAATAAGTAAATAAATAAATAAATATACAACTAGGAGAAAAGTCAGTCCATCAAAATAGACCACAAAGACAAAGATAAAGCAGTTAGCAATTTTTTTAAGTTTAAATTTTAAAAAGCCATCTTAAAAAGCTATTAAAATGGGCTGGGGATATAGCTCAGTTGGTAGAGTGCCTGCCTTGCATGCACAAGGCCCTGGGTTCAATCCCCAGCACCGCAAAAAAAAAAAAAAAAAAAAAAAAGCTATTAAAATGCTCAAAAATTTAAAAAGCATGAATATGATGGGAAAAAGCATGAAATCTTCAACAGAAATGTGAATATTCTAGAGAAATAAATATATGAAAAGATAAATTGGATGAAATTAATGGTGGGTTAGACACGATGGGAAGAATACTAATAAACTTAAAAACATTCTAGTAAAAACTATCCAAACTGCAGATCAGAGAGGAAAAGAATTCAAAACTAATAAATAATAGAGTCTGATGACTTGTAGGACATTATTAACTATCATAATATGAGTATCAATATATTTGAAGAAAAAATAGAGACAAAGAGTCAGAAAAAATATTGAAAGAAAAAATGGTGAAATTATTTCCCAGATTTAATAAAAAAGTCTACATTAACAAGATTGATGATTTCCAGAAGGATAAACACAAAGAAAAATATACCAAAGCACATAATAATCAAAATTTTAAAACTGGTAATCATGAGAAAATCTTTAAAGCACCCAAAAGAGCAAAGACACATATAAAAGAACAAAGATAAAAATGAATACTGACTTCTAGTTAGAAACTGTCCAAATCACAGGACAATGAAACATTTTTAAGTGCTGGAAAAAAAATACTTTCAATCTAGAATTCTGTATCTCCAGTGCAAGATCCTTCAAATTTGAAGGCAAAATTTAGATTTCTTTTTTTAGACAAGGAGTGAATCTACATTTTTTTAAAAATGGAAGCTCTTCAGAGAGTAAGAAAAATACCAAATGGAAACTTTATGTAAAGGGATGATGAGCACTTGAAATGGTAAATATTTTGGCAAGTGTATTTTTCTTTTTAAAAAAATATTTAATTTATTTAATGCATAGTTGAATGCTCAAGGAAAATATAAAAATAAAGTGGGTTTAAAATTTTATTGAAACAAAATACATGACAAAAATAGCACAAAGAATGGTAGGAGGGAAGTGGTATATTATTGTTTAAAGATGCACTGTGATAAAAGTGTGTCAGTTAAGGGCTCAGTCAAGAGAGAGGAAATACATGCAGTAAGTATAATATAAAGTTTGAACAGAGTAAATATGAAAAAAATCAAACCTAATATATTTTTTAAAAATCCAAATCTGTTATTTTTTTTTAAGACAGGAGCTATAAACCAAAGAACAATAAGATAGGTTATCAGTATGAGGCATGGAAAAAGTACGACAGAAGAGTTGTGGGATGAGGTGGCACTGTTCTCCTATGCCTATTGGAATAATTTTTATTTTGGAAGTATTCTTCATGTTCAAAAACTTAAATCAATATTTAACAAGAATGGGAAAAGCTTCTAAAACTAAAATGCAAACAAAAGCAAATGAACCCAACTATATTTTAAATAAAGAACACTTATGGATAGAAAAAAATACAAGAACATAATTAACCAAGTAACTTTTGAGCACAGTACTTTGACTACATACCTGCAATCTAGGGAAAATAAAAAACTGTTAACACATCCTGACATCTTCTTAGCAGGTTTGTTATTCATGTGGTATAAGCTATTGAAAAGTGAATTGAGTTGTGAGTAAGGGTTTTCACTGTGAAAGCAGGGAGAGAAAAATACAGAAAAATACTTCAGGATTGGTTTACCATTGAAAGTATCAGATTGAATTTTCAATTTGTTGCATACACAGTAAATACTTGCATACATACATACATGCATACATACACATAAACATATCTTAGTTCTGTTTGTAGACAGGGTATAGAAATAGTAACCTATCAATAATGAGTATAACTACAGCCTAGATCTTGGTTTCTAAATGCTTATTTGCCACTACAGAAAAATAGGTCAGGGAAAGTACAAAATAAGTCTGAAACCTTTTACTGTATCAGGGGATAGTGCTCTATGCAACAATGGGACAAATGTCAAGAACACAGAGAGGCCAGTCTGTAGGGCCTCTCTTTGATCAAATCCAGGACAATTTGAGCAATAAAATTAAAAAGGTTATAATGGAGAATAACACAATGATTAAAATAGATACCTATAGGTCCATAGTCCATGATCAATAGGGGAAGGAAGGAAAAAAGGGAGAAAAAGAGAAGAAGGAAGGAAATGAAGCACTAAAAGGAGGGAGAGAAGGAAGAAGGAGGGAAGGAATTTCATTAGAGTAAGATGAGACAACTGTAGATAGGGTGATTGTGTTCAAAAATCACTATTAGTTAAAACTGGTTATGACAAGACTCAATGGAAGGCCAGTTTGTACACAAAACAAATTTTAAGTATACAATGACTGTAGTCACCAGACTGTTCATTAGATCACTGAAAGTTTGCCCTCTCTGGTGGATATACCTCCATTTGCCCCATGGCAAAGCCCCTACTCTCTGATTCTGTCAGTTTGAGTTTTTAGATTCCAAATGACATCATGCAGTTTTGTCTTTCTGTATCTGATTTATTCACAAAGCATGCTGCCTTTCAGATTCAACCATTTAGTCCCAAGTGGCAGGATTTCCTTGTTTTTATGGACAAATACTATTTCCTTGCATGTGTATACCACATTTTCATCATCCAGCCGTACATCAGCAGACAGTTGGTTTCCATTTCTTGGTTATCATTTATAATGCTCTAGTGAACATGGGAGGGCAGTTATCTTTTAGGCATCATTTTCTTTGGATAAATATGCAGTAGAAGGATTGCTGGACTATATGATAGTTCTATGTTAATGTATTAGAAACATGCTTGCTATTTTTTATAATTAATGTACCAATTTGCATTTCAACAGTGTATAAGTGTTCCAGTTTCTCTACACCCCTGCCAACACTTATCTTTTGTCTTTTTTATAATAGTCATCCTAACAAGTGTGAGGTGATCCATCATGGTAATTTTGACTTGCATTTTCTATACAGTCAGCAATGATGAGAACCTGTTCATATACCTGTTGGCCATTTGGATAACTTCTTTGGAAAATTGCCTATTAAGTTCTTTGTTCTATTCATTTTATTTGGTTTTGGGTGTGTTTTTGCTATTAAATCCTATGCATGCCTTACATACTTTGGATTTTGATTTTTTATTAGATATGTGATTACAATATATTCTTCCATTCCATATGTTGCCTTTTCATTCTGTTGTTCCCTTTGCTGTGCAGAAGATTTTTGGTTTTAGGTTAATCCCATTTATTTATTTTGCTTTTCTCATCACTGGTTTTGAGAGTCATATTTTTAAAAAATTGTTCTCAGGACCAGTACCAAGGATATTTTGCCTATATTTTCTTCTGAAAGTTTTATGGTTTCAGGTATTATGAGTAAACTTTTAATCCACATAGTTTCTTTTTGTGTATGGTGTAAATAAGGGTCCAATTACAGTCTCTTACATAGGTATATTCAATTTTTCCAACACCATTTATTGAAAAAAAATTCTTCTCCCCTTGTGTATTCTTGACATCCTTGTCAAAAATTAATTGAGCATAAATGCCTGGGTTTATTTCTGGGCTCTCTATTCTGTTCCATTTGTTTTTTATGTGTATTTTATATAGCACCATACCAGTTTGATTGCTATAGGTTTGTAATAGAGTTTGAAATCAGGAAGTATAATGCCTCCAGCATTGTTATTCTTTCTCAAGACAGCTTTGACTATTCAGGGGCTTTTGCATCTCCACACAAATTTTAAGATTGTTTTTATATTTCTTTGAAAAACAGTATTTAATAGGGATTTTGCTAAATCCATAGATTTCTTTGGGCAGTATAAATGTTTTAACAATATTAAATCTTTCAGTTTATGAACAGGGGATATTGTTTTACTTATTTGGGTCCTCTTCCAATTCTCTCTTCAGTGGCATAATTTTCCATGTGTAGAATTTCCATCTTTTGATTAAATGTATTGCTAAATATTTTATCTTTTGATACTATTATTAATTTTTTTAAATCAGTTAATCAGGAGTGAAATGGCTCAGAGTTTTTATACTATTCCTGCAGCATTTCTATAAGTTTAAAGTTATTTCAAAATCTAAAAATTAAAATGCATAGGTATCATTTCATTTACAATTATGTGACAAATAATGGAATTAATGTTTCAAATGATACTATGATAATAAGAACAATGCAACTAAAAATATAATGTGAAGTGAAATAATAATTGCAGCCTAGAGTACTTACACTAAATTTCTTTCTTCATATCAAAGATGTAATAAGTTACTGTATAAAATTTTCTATCAAGACAGAGAGATAAAAGTTGACTTGATGAATTTGAGATAAAAATCAGAACACAATATTTTAAATTGGCGGTGTAGGGAAAAGACTAGGAGAGAGAAAAAAGTACATAACTCTAGGGATTTTTAAAATACCATTGTTTACTTTTTTATTGTTCATCATAGTTATAAATAACATTAGGATTCATTTGACACAATTATAAATTCATGGAATATAATTTGCTCCAATTCATTCCCCAGTCCTTGCCTCTTTCCTCCTACTCTTCCCTCCCTCTGTTCACTCCCCTCTACTCTACTTTCTATTTATTTGCATTTTTATACTAGTGTCTTGTGGATATACATTGTGGTGAAATTCACTGTATTTCCTCACCAACACTTATTATTTGTATTCTTTTTTGAAAATTTTTACAGACTTCATTTTGATTCATTGTACAAAAATGGGGTACAACTTTTCATTTCTATGGTTGTTCATGATGTAGATTCATACCATTCGTGTAATCATAGATGTACATAGGGTAATGATGTCTGTCTCATTCCACCAACTTTCATACCCCCGCCCCCTCCCCTTCTCATTTCCCTCTTCCTAATTCTTGATACTTGGCATTCTGACTGGAGTGAGATGAAGTCTCAATGTGGTTTTTATTTCCATTTCCTAATTGCTAGAGACGCTGAACATTTTTTCATGTTTGTTGACCATTTTTATTTCTTCTTTCAGGAAGTGTATGTTTAGTTCTTTTGCCCATTTATTAATTGTGTTATTTGCTTTTTTGGTGGAAAGTTTTTTGAGTTCTTTATATACTTTGGATTTTAATGCCCCAAGGAGCAGATGGCAAAGATCCTCTCCCATTCTGTAAGTTCTCTCCCCATGCTCTTAATTGTTTTCTTTGCTGTGCAGAAGCTTTTTGGTTTGATGGCATCCCACCTATTTATTTTTAACAAGAAAATCTGAAGCAGTTGACTGTCAGCTTAAGTTGCTCTAACCTTCTCTCCCCAGGCTGCAGAACTAGAGAGTCACTGAAAACTCAGTCTGGCATGATAGAGTACTGAAATGGGACAGCAGGGTATTTAATATTTGTCTACATAACTTCTTACTTTAAAAAAGTTTTAAATTTACTGAAAAGTTGTAAAGATTTTACAGAGAATTCTAAAATACCTCATAGCATTTCTCCTATTGTAAACATTAATGTGGTACATTTATCACAAGTAATAAATACATATGGATATTTTGTCAACCAAGTGCATATTTCATTCCCTCCCTGGGTTTTGGTGACCCTGATGGTTGAGGCAGTCTGGTCAGGGGTTTGCTGCATGACCCCTTTTGAGCTTTGCCCTGTGCTTTTCTCATGGTTACACTGGAGTTGTGTGCTTTGGAGAGGAAACCATACGAGTGCCATTCTTATAACATCATATGAAGAATACCTGTCATCCATGTGCCTTGTCACTGATGACACTAATCTGGATCGCATCACTGAGGCAGTATTTGTCAGGTTTGTCAACTATAAAATGACCTTTCCCCTCTTTCTATACTGTACCCTTTAGGAAAAAGTTACTCTGCATCACCCACACCTAAGAAGCAAGAAGTTATGCTCCATCTTCTTGAAGGTAGAGTATTGACATCATTATCTGAAATCCTTCTGCACAGGAGATTTATCCATTCTCCCCCATTTCTTTATTTATTCAATTATTTATTTATATCAATATGGACTGCTGAATATTTATCTTATATTTTGGGTTTTGATTCAATACAACTTTTATTTATTTTGTTGCTCCAATCATTCTAGCTTTGGTCTTTCAGTTGGCTCCTGTGTCCCTTTGACATAGTCCTAATTGTTGTTGTGATTGTGGTGGTGGTGTGTGTATGTGTGTTGAGCATGTTCTTGCCTTCCAACACTGTAAGTTCTTCCAGGCATCTTGCATGTTCCTTGCCCTAGCCTATAACAAGGCATTTCATTAAAGAGCCCTAGTTCCTTAAATTGGAAGATGGTTCTAGAAACCAACATCTGGGAGCTAGAGTAAGGAAAAATGCATGTGATATCCTTTTATATATGTATACCTATAAATATTTCTATGTGTATCCTTCTGAATCTCTATTAAGCTAAGAATTAGTTTATCCATATGTCTCCAACTCTAAGACCAAACAAGTAGATCATTCTGTTTCCTCTTGCTTGTCTGTATCTTTCAGGTCCAGCAGTGAGAAACAAATCAACAATCACCAACAACTCCTATAAATGATCAGCTTTAGTACACACATGTAGTGACTGTAGAGCTGTCAACTTGTGCCACTGCGGGAAACATCTATTAAAGTACACTGCTCATGTGAAGTTCCTTTGTCTTTGGTCTTACAGACCTCACACTTCTCACCTTCCTTAGGCCAGAACTGTATCTCCCTGACCTTTCAGTGAGGTTATTTAGTACAATTGATAAAACTAGACTCTCACGTCACAATAAACTTTCTTTCTGAAAACTCCCCATCTTAATAATGAACTTTTTAATTTGTATTCATTAAAGTTGACTCTGTGCTATAAAGTTCTATGGGTTTTGACAAATTCATAGTGCTGTTTATCCATTACTTCAGTATCATACATAATAGGTTCAACATCCCTAAAAAATTCCTAAATCTGTAATGTAACACATTCGTTTTTACTAACTGGATCTAGAATGTCCTACTGAATCAGGAATCTGCACGTGCAATATTTTGTCATGTCTATATATTTAAAGGATAGAAACTTTTTTCTTAATAGCTTAGATTTCTTGTTTTAAAGTGCTGCAGGAAATTTTGAATATGGAAATTATACATTTATATGTCCAAAACAAGAAAAATGTTCACAAATTTGATTTTCCACAATTTGAAATATGTTGTTCCTATAGGCAAACAAGGTCAAACTTATAATTTTCATAAATGTAATTTTGCAAATCTCATAAAAGTTAAAGCTCCTTTTACTTAATGTAATGAACAGGTGATGGTGGCATGCATAATGCAATTTTCACAAATGAAGGTAAATGTAAGTTCATATTTCTGTATTCAAGAAAAATGTGAACTAACTCAATAAAGATGAGCAGTATTAACCTTAAGGAGTTAATTATCAAAGTGAGTGAGAGAAAATAGTATAATTAGCAATATATGAAGGTAGTCATTAAGGTGAACCAAGATACATAATATAGTTTGTGATATAATGTAAATAAAAGCCAAAGTTCCCATAGCAACACAAACTTTTCTCCAATGTATACACACTATACTTTGGATTATTGGTTAGGGTTCTAAATTTATAGCCTCTTGTGCATTCATGTAATAAAGGGGCATGTCAACCTGGTTCTGAGAACAATAAGATTTATATATTCAGATTCAGATGTGTTTTAATTTGCACGCTCCACATTTAATTTTCTATAGAGTTGACATCCCCTAAAATTATGCTGGCGTTTCAGGTTAATGTCATGAAATTACATTTAGCTGATTTGTAGCAATGTTTGCAAGCATTTTTATTGTTTTAGCTTAAACAATAAGCTTGTATGTTTAGCATGCACATATTATGTGGCATGTCAAATTCACCTGTAAGAACATTGATCATTAAATATAGTGGGGTTAAAATATAAAGTTATGTAAAGATTATGAAATCTAATAGGTAGTTCTAAATTTTTTCACATAAGATGATAAATATTAGATACAATAAAGTAATAGTTTTTGCTCAACATGGACAATTGTGTCATTTTTTTCTGTGGGAAATTTTTTTTCTTCTATAATTCTGGCTCAAATAATCCATCCCATTTAAGCTGTATGTTTACTTTGAATTTCTTCTTGAGAAAATGAAGTAGGCTGTTAAAACACATATATTTACAAAATGTTCTACAATCAATATTTGTAAGATTTTTATGAAATAAACTAGGCAGGTGATAACTGCAATTACTTGTAGTTTAAACATGGAGAAAGAAGTAAACATACAAGGTTACACAACAATGATAAATTGGCAATATAATAGTTATTCAGAATGTCAGCTTTACTAGGGGAAAAATGTATTTTATTTTATAGTCACATATTTTTATTCATTTCTATATAAACGCATGTATTTTGATTAAGAATTTACAATCAAATGCTTAGTTAATTCTGGGGCATCCTATAGTGGAAATATTTCTAAGAAAAATTGAATTTTTGAGATTTAAATTATTGGCATATTTTTCTCATTAAAAAAAGCTGAAGAGAGGATTATAAGTTAAAATTCCTGCTCAATTTTTTTAAAAACTGAAATGAAATAAATATGATAAGAGCAAGTATAGATGGCATTGCTGTTTTAGCATTTTCCAGCATCTACAGAAATTTTCATTGTGGTATGAAGATAAATGGTTTCATTCATGTTGCTATGAAAATGAAAACACGTGTCACTATGTAAATTTTAAAGCAAGGATGTCCAATTTCAAGGGGAAAAATCATTCCTTTTGAAGATAATGATAAATATTCAAGTTTTCCTTCACGAAGGTAATATTTTTTGTCTAAGTCAACATACTTTACCATTTTTAAACTTTTCTCATCATATTTTTGACAGCAGGTTTTCCAATTTTGACAGCTCTTTAAAAGTAATTTTAACAGCCGAGTGATTTCTCTTCTAAGCAAAGTCAGATTATGTGAAATGTCAATGTAAAAACTATACACTTTGACACATAATCATTTTTAGTTGAATTTACTTTTTAATTTTGCTTGCTATTACTAATAAGATATAAGTGCTTAGCTAATTGTATTGCTTTTTGAAATGCTTTAAAGGTATTTAAAACTGTATCCTTTTCACTACAAAATGTCTCGTTTTATCACAATTAGTTGCCCTTCCAAAAGTGAAGAGGAGGGAAGAATAGCAGGGCTGGGTAGATCCCAGGCAATCAAGAGAGAAAAGCGGCTACTGTAAAGTACAAGTCTGTACCCCTTGCCTAGATGAAGGCCTGTCTGCATCCTTGAGGACCTTTTGCAAGATAGATGCACACCCTTCTCCACTTTCCCCACACAACCTACCCCCACCACCACAGCAGGGCTCTGAATATACTCCCCCAGCCAAAGGATAAATATCTTTTTACCCACCCACCCTCTCACCTGCTCCAAAAACCCTGGAGGCAATTTAAATAAAAACTAGCAACCTTCTTTACTGAATTAATCCAGTTAATTTTTTCCATCCTTTACTTCACTGAGTGTTACAGGAGGTGAAATAGTTATCTAATAAATACAAATAGACAGATTATCAGTTCAAATATTATCTTCTCTTTATAACATTTACTCTGGTCTCCTATTTCCTGATCTTCCTTTGGGAGTTGAAAAATAATATCTTGACAAAATGGTATAGTCATAACTTGAAAGAAGAATAAAGTTTCCAAGAGGATTTTATTTTAGTCGATGATTCCCACTGTGTTAAGTATCATCCGAGCACTATTTTAAGTAGAATAAAATGTAGCTCAGTGGCAGAGCACTTGCCTAGTATGTGTGAAGCACTGAGTTCAATCCTTAGCAACACATTAAAATAAATAAATTAAATAAGTTAAATATAAATATAAATTTTTCATCTAATGTATACCAAAATAAAGTCCAATAAACACAATAAAATTTAGAAAATCAGATCATTTTTATTGGATAAATTCCTTCAGAAATATATATTATTTGGAATTTAATTCAGCTTCTAAACTACTCTATGTTCCCAATCATTTCAGAAATACCCTGTTTCACTTTGAATGAGTAGATTTGCCCAGAGGGATTAAAGCATTAGCTGCACTTTATAGCATAAACAAGTAAACAAAAAACAGTCAAAATAACAAAATCTGGGAATTTGAAGCCAAGTCATTTACTCCAACCTCCTCATATATAACATCACCAAAAGGTGTGCCTCATCTTCTATTTGATTCCTTTTACTGATGGGGAAGAGATTATCACCATATAAGGTAATATTCCATTTTTCTGTGAAGCTCTTAGTTCTAGGAAATATTTTCTTATATTGCAGAACCACCACTTACCACTAAGCAATTTCTGCTTGTTGGTCTTACTGGTTCCAGTCCCAATTATGTCATTCACTTTCTTTGTTACTTTAAGTCTTTATGCCTCTCTGAGTTCACACTTCCTTCATGATTAACCTTAAACCTGATACCTCTTATTCCATGAGCACCATTCTAATTTATCCTGAAACCTGCATCATTTTGCTTCTCTTCTCAGAAACCTTCAATGGTTCCCTTTTTCCAAATGAATTAAGTACAACATTCCTGGATGCAAGTTAAAATTCTATACTGGTAAAGTTTGCTGTGCCAGGAGGAGTGCTGATGCCTTGATGGAGATTGAATAGATATCTTCACTTTTCTGTCAAACATTTTGGGAGAATTCTGAAAAGCTTAGAGGACTGAGTACCTGTGACTTACAGAGTCATAAGTTTTAAAATGCCTTGCTCAACTCAACAGCCAGTTCCAACAGCCAGAACTGTCCTTCTTCCCTACTAGTATTCCAGATCAGTTACTGTCATTTGGGTCACCAATGACATCCAAAGAGTCAAATTACTCTGGACCTCATCTTTCTTAGCAGTCTCTTTTATCTTGAAAATTTTCATTGACCTCAGCACATATTTCTCCTTGGCTTTTCTTCCACTACTCTGATTACTGCTTCCTCAACTTCCTTTTCTTCCACTACTCTGATTACTGCTTCCTCAACTTCTCTTCTTCCTTTGCCCATTCTACAACCGTTGACTTCCCCAGAGTTCCATATCAGGTTTTCCTTAATATAACACCATTAACTTTTCTTTGGTTCTTTTTTTTTATTTAATTTTTTGATTCATTGAACACAAATGGAGTACAGCTATTGTTTCTCTGGTTGTACACAAAGTAGAGTCACCCCATCTGTGCATTCATACATGTACACAGGGCAATGATGTCTGTCACACATACTGTTATTATTCTTACCCCCCAACCTCAACCCCACCCCTCCCTTCCCTCTATGCTCTCTATCCTTCCTCCATTCTTGCCATCCTTCCACCCCACATTATGCATCATCATTCACTTATCAGAGAGACCATTCAGCCTTTGGATTTTTGGGATTGGCTAATCTCAGTTAGCATAACAGTCTCCAACATCATCCCTTTACCTGCAAATGCCATAATTTTATTCTTATTTATGGCTAAGTAATATTCCATTGTGTATATATACCACAGTTTCTTTATCCATTCATCTATTGAAGGACATCTAGGTTGGTTCCACAATCCAGCTATTGTGAATTGAGCAGTTATGAACATGGATGTGGCTGCATCACTGTAGTAATCTGATTTTAAGTCCTTTAGGAATAGGCCAAGGAGTGGGATAGCTGGGTCAAATGGTGGATCCATTCCAAGTTTTCTAAGGAAACTCCACACTGCTTTCCAGAGTGGCTGCACCAACTTGCACTCCCACCAGCAATGTATGAGTGTACCCTTTTCCCCACATCCTCACCAACACCTGTTGTTGCCTGTGTTCTTAATAAAAGACATTCTAATTGGGT
>JAJEJO010002592.1:174056-193800 GCA_020662805.1 Glaucomys volans
ACCCTTTTCCCCACATCCTCACCAACACCTGTTGTTGCCTGTGTTCTTAATAAAAGACATTCTAATTGGGGTAAGATGAAATCTTAAGGTGGTTTTGATTTGCATTTCTCTTGTAACGAGAGATGTTGAACATTTTTTCAAAATCTGTTGATTGCTTGTAGATCTTCCTCTGTAAAGTGTCTGTTCATTTCCTTGGCCCATTTATTGAATGGATTCTTTGGTTCTTAATTTGGTTCCAGCATACCAGTTGACACAGTAGATGCCAAGTCAACTACTTAAAGGCAAATCAACCATTTTTAAAATTATTTGGTAATGAGTGGATTACCACTGTGGTAAAATAAAGCTGAATCTTTTAGAAATCCCATAAGGCATCAAGCAGAATGTGTCTCAAAGTCATTCAATTGAAAGACAAGGAAGTAAGGTATTTGTTCTACCATTCCAGTGCTTAAGGTTGCCCTCTGAGGACATTAAATCCACCCTACTATGAATGGTGACTGATCAAGCTCTTAGGGCATTGAAGGAAGCTCTCAAGCAGAGGACCAAAGACTCAGGAGCTTAAGATAGAAACTGAGACTGTCCCAGTGATTTGAGAGTGTGAGGCAGAAGGATCAAAAGTCTGAGGCCAGCCTCTGCAATTTAGTGAAGCAACTTGGCAAGTCCCTGTCTGAAAACAAAAAAAGAAAAAAGGGCCTTAGCAGTGAGACATAGTTGTGGTCAACTAAATTTTAGGTAAAAGTAGCTGGGTGGGGCTTCAGGAATTTGTTAAAGCAGGAGTGCTCAGCTGTTGGGTCAGCTTTCTTCTCTTTTCCTCCCCATCTTCTGGATTGAAATGTGGACATAATTTTCCACTTTATAACCAGGATCCTTTGAGATTTTCTATTTGGTTATCCTCACCATGATGCTTTTGTCCTTATGCTTGTTGCATTTAATTGTTTGATAGACTTAGGAAATGCTTTCCAGAGAAGATTACAAACTGGGTCTTAAATACCTGAGTAGAATTTAGTGAGGTAGACAAGATGGGAAGAAAATTACAGATTGGGACCTGCACATGCAGTATCATGGAAGTGTAGAAGAGTTTTGCATATGATAAAGCCAGAGAAGTAGTCAAAAGAATTATCATGAAGAGTCTCATAGGTCATTCTAAAAGGCAGGAATTTTCTCTTAGAGGGGCTGCTGATATACTAGGCAAATACTCTACCATTGAGCTACAGTCTCAGCCCTCTACTTGCTATTGCTATAGTTTCACCTATTATGGATATTTCTTTTAAATGAAATCATACAATTTATGGTCTTTTGTGACTGGCTTCTTTAACATAGCACAATGCTTTCAATGTTCATAATATTGAATATTGAAATTTGATAAACAGGATGTATCAGTACTTTATTCATTTACTGTTTTGAGGGGAGGGTACCGGGGATTGAACTCAGGGGCACTCAACCAATAAGCCACATCCCTAGCCTTTTTCTGTACTTTATTTAGAGTTAGGGTCTCATTGAGTTGCTTAGTGCCACACTTTTATTGAGGCTGGCTTTGAATTTGAGATCCTCCTGTCTCAGCCTCCTGAGCCACGTTGGGATTATAGGCATGTCCCATCACACCTGGCGGCACTTCATTTATTTTTATGGCCAAATGATATTCTTTTGTATAGGTATACCACATTTGTTTATTCACTCAACTATTAATAGACATGCATGCTGTTACCATCAATGGCCTTTTATAAATAATGATTCTATGAATACTTGTATGCAAATTTTTGAGTGAAAATATTTTTATTTATTTGGGGTAGATATCTAAGAATGGAATTGCTAGATCATGTGGTAACTGTTTAACATTTCATAGAATTGCCAAACTGTTTTAAAAAGTGGCTGCAGAATTTTACCATCCTACCAGCAATGCATGAGAGTTTGAATTTCTCCATGTCCTTCTCAGTACAATAGAGCTATGGACAGTGACTCTGGTGTGTGTGTGTGTGTGCACTTGTGTATGTATGTGTGTGTGTGTATGGTTTATGAGCTTGAAGAGGATATTACTTTACCTATTAATTACTTGGATTTGAGAATAGAACAACAAATAGCAGATCCAATTCCAGAAATTGGGTGATATGATTGCTTTCCTCTTGTGCAAATAATAAGGAGTTGGTGAAAAGAAATTTTGAATACTCCTCTGTTTCTCCACATTCCCTACTCTGCTTCCTCTAGTCTTTGTCCCTTAGTCTACCTATGTATAGTGGGGAGTAGAGAGAGAAAAATTGGACACTACTTAAACTGCCACTATAATGACAAAATAAGAATGTATCTACGAAAACCAAACAGTGAAAAGAAAGAAGAAAATATGACAAATCAGTCTTTGTTAAATTGGCTCTTGGGAAAAGAATCTTCCTCTAAATATCTTGGAGGCACAAAACTTTGTCATTTAAAATATTCCCAGGATTTTAGGAGAAAACAAGAATCTAGCTGGGTGTGGTGGTACATGCCTGTAATTCCAGTGGCTTGGGAGGCAGGAAGATAGCGAGTTCAAAGCCAGCCTCAGCAACTTATTGAGGCCCTAAGCAACTCAGTGAGACCCTGTCTCTAAATAAAATACCAAATGGGCTGGGGATGTGGCTCAGTGATTAAATGACCCTGGGTTCAATCCCTGGTACAGAATCTAGGAAAAATTAAAGATTTTTACCAAACATCTAGGTCTGTGTGATTGAGTTGTTCTGAGTTAACAGAATATATTTATCAGGTGATGGTTCTTATCCTTATAGACAGTAGGAAGAAATGGTATGCATAAGTGTGCCTACATTCAATGCTGATTTCACCATGTCGAATCACATTCATCTACATGTTAGTAAGTACTTACAGATCCAAAATGCAGGAAATGAACGAAGTTCTCAGTTCCTATCCCATTCTCTTAACAGTCTCCATTGAACTCATCCAGTCCCATTCCTGGAGATGTGCCTAGCTTTCCAGACCCTTATTAATGTTTGTTCACATCTTAGGATCTGAATTGTATGATGGGTATACTAAAAATACTAGGCAGAATCCCTGCCTCCACTGTTTTCAAGTCAATTATTATGAGACTAAACAATAAACAGATGTTTTGACCAGTGAGGCAAATGTGTCAAGAGGGGTAAGTACGGCACTTAGCCCAGAATGCAGAGATGAAAGTAATTAAGGGAAGGCTTATTGAGAAAATGACACCTACGTGAGGCTTCAAGGACAGAGGTTTAAAAGTTGAAAAAAGAGTGGAAGTACACTGGACCAAGGGAAAATGAAGTGCAGAGGTCTCAAGGGAAGACATTATCATTCGTTCCCATATTCTTCCCAATCATAATTTTAAACAGTACAGACTAGATAATGCTAAATTACTCTCATCATCCATAATGCATTTCATAAATAGTCCCAAACTAGCCTCTGTTTCCAATTAGGAAGTCTCAGATATACAAGAAGATGACGACATGCCTAATATCAGAGGCTTCGAAATTGACTAGTATATGTCAGAGTTGACAGAACTGAAGGAACAGAGAATAAAATGCTTTATTATTTCCACAGTTTGTCAAATACCATACTCTTTACAAACAATTACAAAAAATAAAATTTAATGCTTTCTTTTTCATGGCTCTCTGCAAGTTTTTAATTCAGTTATTCATTCATCCATCTTTTCATTAAACAGATAAATATCAATTTATCTTAGACCAAGGGATAAGCACTGGAGATTTGTCACTGAGAAAATAAGATGAAAACAGAAAGCAGAAGTAGCTTACTTCTTTTGGAGAAAGAGAAAAACCAGTAAAGTAAGGAAGAGAGAAACTTATAGGGGGGCTTTTATATCTTTGAAAATATTTTGGCTTTCAGACTGAGTGAGATAAAGATTAGTAGCAGAAAAATGAGACCTCCTGAGTTAGACATAAACATTTCTTTGCAATCAGTTGAGGAAAAACCAAAGAAAGACAAGAGCAAAAGCAAATGCTGCTATAATAATTTGTGTAAATGATGAATGACTTGGACCTAGGTTATAGCAATAATGGTGGTAAGAGATGGATTGATTCTGAATACATTTCGAAAATTTTGCCAGCAAAATCGTGGACAAATTGGGAAACGTATATGAAAGACAAATAATAGCCAAAGATAATTCTAAAGAATTTGTTTGTCCATTTGGAAGAATGAAGTTGCCTTTCCCCACAAAGGAAAAGACTTGGTGAACCAGTCATGGGAGAATACCAGGAGATTAATTCTTGACATGTTGAGTTTAAGATGTAGATTTGCTATTCAAGTGTTATGGTTTGGATATGTGGTGTCCTCCAAAAGCTCAATGGTGAGGCAATGCAAGAAGGTTTAAGGGTGAGATAATTGGGCTATGAGAGTCTTAACCCAGTCAGTGAATTAATCCGTCCTTTGATATGGATTAATTGAGGGGTAACTGAAGGTAGGTAGGGTATGGCTGAAGGAGATGGACATTTGGGGCATGCCTTTGGGGTGTGTATTTTGAATCTGGTGAATGAAGTCTCTCTCCCTGTTTTCTTATCATCATGTGAGCTCTTCCTTCACCAATTTTTTGCCATGATGTTCTTTCTGCCTCACCTTGAGCCCCAAGGAATGAGGACAGCTGTGTATGAACTGAGACCTCTGAAACTGCAAGCCCTCAAATAAACCTTTCCTGCTTAAAATTGTTCTTGTCAGTTCTTTTAGTCACAGCAGAGAAAAAGCTGACTAAAACATCAAGTAAAGTTTTCTTAGAAAATCTGTTTACAATGAAGTTCAGAAAAGAAATCTGAACTGATGACATATTTACATATGTCTATATTTATATATAATAACGTTTGTCAATTTTATATATCATGTTACAAGTATACATTTTATATTGCATTTGTATATATATGTATATTGTATTACATTTGTACTTAGATATTATATGAACATACAAATGACAAAATAGGTATGAAGGATAGAAGAAAAAATTGATGTGAGTGCTGAGCCTAGAGACACTGCAACATTGGAAAGCCAAGGAGATTGGAAGGAAAATACAAACATAGAGATGGAGCAAATAAATACACCAACACTGTAAGCCTGATATCTTGGAAGTCAAGTTAATAAAGTGCTTTAAGAAGGGGATACTGATCAGTTTTGTCAAATGTTAATGAGAGTTGAAGTAAAATGAAGACTGAGCATTGAATAATAGGATTCAGCAACATAGAGTTCATGGGTGACCTGGATAAAAGCAAGTTCAGTCTCATTCTGGTATTGAAAATTTGTTTGGAATGAATTCAAGAAAGAAAAAGAGGAGCAAAATTGGAAACAGTACATAGAAAAATTATTTTTTCTTTGTTCTTTTAGATATACATCACAGTAGAGTGTATTTTGACATATTTATACAAACATGGAGTGGATCTTATTCTAATTCAGATCCCAGTCTTGTGGTTGTACATGATGTAGCGATTCACTGTGGTATATTCATGGTGGTATGTGTGGCATATACACTGTGGTGTATATATGTACATAGGGAAGTTACATCAGATTCATTCCACTGTCTTTCTTATTCCTGTCCACCCCTCCCTTCCCTTCAACAGATGAATAAAGAAAATGTGGTATATATACACAATGAAATATTACTCAGTCATAAAAAAGAATAATTATGACAATTGCTGGAAAATGGATGGATCTGGACACTATCATGTTAAGTGAAATAAGTCAATCCCCAAAACCAAAGTTTGAATGTTTTCTCTGATATGTGAATCCTAACACATCACAGGAGGGGGGTGGGTGAGAGATAGAAGTTTAGTAGATTAGACAAAGAGGAATGAAGAAAAATCATTTTTAAAGAATTTTATTGTACCCAGGCATGGTGGTGAATGCCTGTAGTTCCAGAAACTCGGGAGGCTAAGGTACATTCAAGGCCAGCCTGGGCAACTAAGGAGACCCTGTCTCAAAATATAAATAAAAAGAATTGGGAATATAGCTCTGTGGAAGATTACCCCTCTACCAATTCAAACTCCATTACTGCATAAATAAATAACAAATTTTATTGTAAAAGAAAGGAGAGCTGAGAAAAGGGAATAAGCCAGAGGGGAGGTGGAGTCAGGATCAAGATTTTATAGAAATAGAAGCAACAGCAGCATGTTTATGTGCCAAGTGAACTTCCCAGTAGCAAGGAGGATATACATAGTGAAAGAAAGAAAAGGGAATTGCTAAGGTCACATCTTAGGGTAGGTAGGAGATCAGTGCAATCTAGTACAAAAGTAGACTAGCCTTCTCTAAGGATATATTAAAAGAATCAAGTATTGAACAAATATAGGTAGGTCAATCCATATCAAAGCAGGAGTTCAAGGTCAATCTGGAACTGTTTGTTCCAGTTTTCTTAGTGAAGTAGAAGTCATAGTCAACAACTTGGAATAAGGATGGAGAAAGAAGTATTGGGGATTCCTAGAGAGAATTTGTAAAATAATCACCAAAGTCTTACAAACAAACTAGAAAATGCAGTATGATTTCTAGTTAACATAAAGGAACAGCTTGAGATCAGAGATCCTAAATTTAAGGTGAGGTCAGCATTGTTTGGTATTTATTTTTTCTCCAACTGCATTCAATAGCAAGAGGATAAATGCAGAGAAAGTTGAGGCTTGAATTATGCTTTATTAGCTGAGCATAATGAAGCAAGAGCCATGCAAAAGAGAGGATGGTGGGAAGAAGGTATTTGCAAAGAAGTGTTTATGACTGATAGAAGGGTCTTTAGAAACTTGTACCATGTTAAAACCAAGACAGTTTCATCAACTGCTAAGTTTTATGGTATACCTTGACAACTCAGGAGAGAACAAACAAACTTGGATGAACCTTTTCATTTTGTGGTTCCGGAAAAGCTGCTTTCATTGTCTGCCAGCCTTTAAACTATATTATTTAAAAATGAGTCTTCCATTTTCAATAGTATTGTGATATGCACTGTTTCAGAATAGCAGAAAGTTTTTTTAAAAGAAAAAAAAACTTAAAATCAAACAACCAGTAATGTTAAATTATCCCTGAGTGCACATTATTTAGTTCCTCATTAACTTAATTGTTTTCCACTAAAAGTGAAATGTGCAATATGCAAATTAAATAATATTATGTGTCAGAGTTTGAAAGAAATATTCATTTAACATTGGAAAGAGGGTTTTTTTTTCCCAGGAAATCTTGTTCATTTATTTTGTGAGAATTTTTGTTTGTCGCTATTTGTTCAAAACATAATACAATTGTGAGACCCAGTGCCTGCTGGCAAAGTTGGAATAGCTGTCAGCAGGAAATGGCAAACTAATAATAAGTGCTGGTAAAATATTTATATTATAGTTTACTGGGAAGCTGAATGTAGTTTTGTATTTCATTAGTGCTTGAGGCAGTACATAGTAACATATTTGTGCTCTAAAATAAGTGGATAGAATTCTAAATACTAGAGTAACTTATCTTTCTGCTATCTGCTGGGGAGAAAAGAATTAATAATAATAAAGCCTTTTGCTAGTTGAAATTTAAGAAATTTTAAACAAGGTCCATAGGGTAGTAATTAGCAGCATCTCACATTCAGTGTTATTGGACACTAGGCTGCTGGATCAACCACTTCTGTATGTGGCCTAGTAATTTAGCTCTGGTTCATAATTTTCAATAACAGAGCTATTCAAGAGGGAGGGGTGGCCTTAAACCACCAGAGGACTCAGAAGTGTGGTGATGTTCAAGTACAGCACTGTGTTTATGTACTCCCCAAAGTGTATCAAAGCTCAGATCCAGAGAAATAAAAGAAAAGTCAAACAAAACAAGCATTAGACTGCGTAAAATAAGGTATGGACAAG
Organism: Glaucomys volans; assembly: GCA_020662805.1. Lineage (NCBI taxonomy): Eukaryota > Metazoa > Chordata > Mammalia > Rodentia > Sciuridae > Glaucomys > Glaucomys volans. The sequence continues at coordinate 181,847 of JAJEJO010002592.1, forward strand.
GCAAACAGGTGAGGCATTGTTTAGGTGGCTAAGGTAGATCAATATCTATTCTTGCAAGCCAGGAATCCTGCCTGCTTTCCTCTGGTGCCCTGCAGATCATCTTACCGCTTGCAGACAGACTGTCGCCTAACCCCAACTGACAGACAACCTATTTCGCCCCTGTTAAAATCATACCCATCTTCTTTTCTTTGTGATTCACTGAGGGGAGAAAAAAATATAACTGCCAACATAAAATAATGCCAGATTGGTTTTACTATACTTTCACACCCTTTTTCTTTAACAATTTTAAAAGAGTCCCTCTTAATTTCTTTTTGGTGTATGATTTTCATTTACTGAATAAATTGCAAGTACATTGTGAATATGACAATATGCATGTTTGCATGTGTGTGTTTACGAATAGGTGGTGGGCAAATTTATCCAAATAGTAAATACACGTAAAGGGTCTGGCACATAATAATCACTCAATAAATACCAGCTAATATCAATATTCCTACCATACTTTTTCAAAACAAATTAGAGATTGAAGGAACAGGTGTTTATATCCACCTTGTAATTCATAGAACACAGAGGCAATACCTCAACAATGTTGGAAACATGTTTACCAAGTCTGTAATAGCTGAACTTTGAAAACAACAGAAAGTCTGGTTATATTTTAGGACAGAGTTACATCAATTTGTCTCATTCTGATAAACTAAATAATACGAAAATGTCTTTTCATTCCTGCCTCAGTTCTCACATAAATCTTTTAAATATCCTATGCAGCACAATATTTTAATTACAATGGGAAAATCAAAGCCAGAAATATTTTCTCTATAAAAAATATTATACTTTAATATAAAACCTGTCTTCTAGTTTCTATCAAATTTAGATTATCTAGACTTCCATGCAAATTGATTGTTATATAATTTTTAACTTTACATATATAATTTATATTGCTATTTTTTTCACTTCCTAAATATAACTAAAATGTTGAGAGAATACCTTTTCCTAGTATAAACACTATGATATTTCCTATAATTACGAAAGCTCTGTGTAAAGAAGAAACTATAATGAAGCTCCTTGATGAAATTTTAAAAATGATTTAAAAAATGTACATGGTCCACCTAATTTTGTTTTGGCACATGAGGGTTATTTCTGGTTTTATTCTTTATAGCATTAAATGAGACAGTGTTGCATATGTGTACAGCTTACAAATGTCAATTTATTCAGATTTTCATATAAAAGACATCTTGCTATTGTTTTCTTTCTCTGAGTTACTAAAAACAGCAATGTCAATTTTAACAAAATATTTAAAATACCAAAAGCTGAGGCTGATCTCTTTGTTTGCTTACTGTAGTAATTTTTGCCTTAATCTTGAAAGTGGGAAAGGTCGTATTTTGTAGGATGGTGCATATATACCATATCCCTGAATAATAGGAAAATGTCTTTTCATTACTGCCACAGTTTTCTGCTTCCTTTTTATAAAAGGTGGAAGAAATTTACTTTTCAGATTGAAATGCTTTATACAAATTCTCCTATCTTTTGAACTAGTATTTCTGAAATATTGCATGTAAACAAATACCATGTTTAATTAAACAACTACTTCACTCCTAACTGAACAAGAGTGTGACTATATTAAGTGCAATACATATGACTAGAACTTAAAGGAAATACTTTTAACTCAGCAAGAAAGTATAATTACACCAATTTAAAATCAAGACACGTGACTAGAATGTAAACAACACATTTTGTCTTTACAATATCAAAATAGTTTTAAGGTTTAAAGCTGTTCATGTCTGATGAGGCTTTGTACTGTCCGGTGACCTTATGATCTATTGTTCATAGTTAAAGCCCACTCACCACATAATAGTTGGTTTGCCTGATTCTGAAAAATGACAAATAAATCTTCATACATTTAATTTTTAAAAATAATTAAAACTAATGTGATATAGAAATATGAGTTTACATTAAAATTTCCTCTTCAACCTATTTACTCACTGAGCTAAATTTTAAAATCAATTAGTTTACAATAATGCTAAAAGCTTATTTTAAATATAAACAATTGTTATTTTACCAAGGGATTTATTTCGCTTTTGCTTGTGTGACTGAGTTTTCAGTTACAGGTTAGTAGTTCTGAAATGTGTTTGCTCAATTATAATAACATTTAAAAAATGGGAGGTGAATTCAACTAAGTAATCAGGCATACCATAATATGCATGATGGTATATTATAAAATATACATTTAAATATGTAGGATGAATGATAGTTTGAAAGCCAAGGATTAATTTTATCTTTGTACTTCAAAATGCAAAATAATGTATTTTCTGTAATCACTCAAAGGCCTGATGCTGAAAGCCAACCCATTTTACTAATTTATAGGAACAAAGAAAAATTAAAAATTAGGTTTGACCTAATCAAAGCCATAAGTTGTTTGTTAAAGCATGCATTGTTAGCATCCTAATTATCTCTATTTGTGTTTGTTTGGTTAGATAAACAGATGAAACACTTCTGATCCAGATGTGACAATCTCAGTGCTGTCATTTACCTTTCAAAGATCATAGAATTTTTGCTTTTAACACATTCCCTGGAGTACCTACATGTTTTCATTATAAACCAGTAGTTGAGAAAACATGTCAGACGCTAAATTCAAAATCCACCATGCAGGAAACATGGAGAAATGTAACAACTGTTTTAGAAGAAAATGTCTTGAAGTCAACTTACATAAAATCTTAAATGATTTGCCAATGAATTTTAATTAGCATTTACATTGCACTCAACTTCAAATGCTAAATTATTTCTGTTTAACAATTATAGGACTGAAATTATTTTTGCCAAATATGCATAAAACCTTAAGCTACAATGTCTATGTTCTAAAATACAGTAGTGGTAAAAATGTAGAAATATCAATTAAGATATGAAACAAAAGGAATAAAACAGTTTTTCTAGAGCACTTAAACCCTTTTAATGCTTAACATATTATATGAAGTCTCATACAAAATATGCAGCACTCAAGTTAATAATTTCACATGTGAATATTCAGTAACTTGTATGTCCAAGTAGACTGCAAACGTTAAAATTCTTTTACAGATTCTCATTCACTACAGTAGAAGAAATAAAAATTGGGGCAGGTAAAATAACTCAGATTGGCTTTATTATGTTTTTAAAATTATTTATGAGTAGTGCATTATTTTATGTAATTGTGGGGTTCTTTTTGACATACACATGAACGCATACAAGATCATTTACTACATTTCAATCCCCAGTACTACCCTCCTCTCTTCTCTCCTCCCTCCTCCTGAACGCTTTGATACTGTATGGTCTTCCTTCTATTAATTTATGTTTAATTAATTAATTAGTGATAGCTACACATAAAAGCAAAATTCATCATAATATTCATATAGGCACATAACATAGTTTGATCAATTTGATTCGATTCTCTCCTCCTCTCTCCACCTCGATCTCCTTCTTTCTCTCCCCTTCTCCCTGATATTTCCATGAGATCCCCCTTTTAAAGAATTCATTATCTCTCTCTAGCTTCCACATATGAGAAAAAAATTCACATCTTCATCAGCATTATTCCTAAATATCAAGAAAATCCTTTACATAATACAAATAAAATAGTCCATAAAAAAGTATATGTAATGATGGATAATGCAAAATGAATGAGCTTAAAATGTATAATGCAAAATATATTTCACCACAGTTCTTACACTTGAAATATATCTCTACTTAAACAAATAGCAAAAATTAGCAAAAAATGCTAATTTTTGCTATTTTAAATGTGTATTTCTCTAGCATTTTTTACAACAAAATTGCTCAATAAAATAATATGCATTTCCAATTACAGAACTGATGGATTTATGGACATTGATTTTTGACATCTATTTAATAAAGAATGTCAACCTTTAACTTTACTTAATAATTAAAACTGTCATTTGAAATGGATCTTAATGAGCATCACAAATCTTTCTTTTAATGAAAAATGGGTAAAAGATAGTTTGATCTCTAATAAAAGTTTCAAAATATAAGACCATTTTCACAGATACATGTTAATTATGAGAAAATAATTGAAATATTGATTCCTTATGAGATACTATCAATATAATAAAAATATTCAGTAGAAAGAAAACCATTATATTACACAGTCTTGCCAACAGATTGTTGGTATGCTAAAACGTATTGTCTGGAATGTTATTTGTTATCAATTGCAATTTGTTGGCTAAAGTGTAAAACAAACAGGAATATCAAATCTTTGTCCTTAAACCTGATGAGTAAACACTATTATGAAAACATTAAAAGTATTTCATTTGGAGAGACCCTGAGAAGCCATATGCTGGATGCATTCTAGCACAAGGAATCTCTCTTTGGTGAAGTGGGACACTTTTTTTTATAAAAAGTCATATTTTGGAGTATCATAGCAAAGCTTACACTGTGCATAAAGTTTACCATCACAGTAATTCTTCAAAGAAAAAATTCTTCAATCTAAGGTTGTCAATCTGCTTCTTTTTGAGATTGTAGTCACTTAGAAATAGCAGTTAACAATGAAAAAAAGTTCCTTAAAAGCATTGACTTTTATACTTCATTCCAACAAAACAATTTGCTATTTACTTATTTTACAGCTAATCTCCATGCTAAATCTGAAAGTATGCTCTCAATAACAACTATAATAAAAGAACGTTGGGATAATGACACATGATGATAAAAGCAGGGAAAATGCTCATTTGAGGATATAATCTCTTTCACATATATGAGCTGTAGGTAGAAATGAAGTAGGACAAATGCTTCACACAAAGTTACTGAGAGAATTCCTATGGAACAAAAACTTATCAAAAGGTGGTACAAAGTCTTCCTAACTTCAATCCCTGTGGATAAAGCCTTACTAATATAATATGTACTGCTCTATAAAATAATGTGCAAATTAATTCATAGCAAGTATTGTTCCCATCTATACGTAGTTGATGAAAATTTAGAGAAGACTCATAAGACTTAGTTTTCTTAGTGGCTGTGTTTGGTTGGTTGGCAAAACAAATTTATTTCTTTTTCCTCCTAAGTACACATTTGTATAATATTCCCAAGACTTACCTGCAGTTAAATTGGGAAATGGGACTCACTTCGGGCTGATGGGATTAAGGGTTTAACTTACAGGATCCACAATAAACTTTCTTCCCTCCCTACCCAAAGTACAGTATGCAGTGAAATAGCCCAATGTCCTAAAAGAAGACAGAGGCACTCCTAGGTTCCTGAATGACTGAATGGGACTGACTGGAGCAAAGACCCACCAGCCCCATGCTCTATCCAAACTAGTAGTGTTAAGCTATTGAGATTGAGGGGAAGCTAGGAGATTCTTCATTCATTAATTTATTCCTCCAATGTGAATAATAAAAATTTATAAGGGATAGAAATAAAATCTGGAATATCAGAGCAAAACAAAGGTGGCAATTGTACTGAATATATCAGAGTAGGAATAGCTTTTAAAAACTATATGATTTCAAATATTCAATTGGAACCTCTCAAAGTCTTGCTCCCCAAATCATATCCTGAATCTATATCATATGATAATATTACACTCCCAGGAGTAAATGATTAAGACATAATTTTTTGTTGATTTCTTTCATATTTTTTTATTTTTAATTGATACATAGTAGTTGTACAGATATATGGTGTGCACTGTGATATTTCAATACATGTATACAATGTGTAATGATCAAATCAGTGTTATTGGCATATCTATCACCTCAGAATTTATCATTTCTTTATGTTGGGAACATTCAAAATCATCTCTACTAGCTATTTTGAAATATACAATTAATTGTTGTCAATCATTGTTATCCCTTGGTGCTAGAGAATATTTGCTGCTTATCCAATTGCACCTTTGAACCTATTATCTATTCTTTCTCCATTTCCCCTTCCATACACCTTTCCAAATTCTGATAACCTATATTCTACTCTCTACTTGTATGAGATCAACATTTTTGGATTTCACAAATAAATTATAACATGTAGTAATTGTCTTACTGTGTCTGATTTGCTTTACTTAACATAATATCCACCATTTCTATCCATGTTGCTGCAAATTATAGAATGTTATTCTTTTTCATGGCTGGATAATATTTCATTATGTATGTGTGTGTTTGATGTATAGATATGTATCACATTTCTTGACACCTATGCTGATTCCATATCTTATCATGAAGAATGCTGAAATAATATGTGAGTCGAATCATTTCTTCTACATACTGATTTCAGTTATTTTCAATGTATATGCAGTAGTGGGATTGCTGAATCATTGGCAGTTCTAGGAATTGTTTTTCTGAGGAAACTCCATACTGTTTTCCATAGTGATTGTAATAGTCTATATTCCACTAACGGTGTTTGAGTGTTCATCTTTCTCAGCATCCTTACTAGTATTTTTTTTATTTTTCTAGCATTTTTTTTACTTTTTTTCTTTTTGATAATTGCCATTCTAACTGGGGTAAGATGATATCTCATTGTGGTATTGATTTGTCTGTCCTAACATAATCTGGGCATGGTGCTAAGTATTTTATGTGAATTATCTCATTTAATTTATCACATGGGTGTTTTAGTAATATATTTAAAAAAGAGAGGAAATTGATACCTATAAAAGTTAAAATGATCTCAGAGATTTAAGTAACAAGTGAATCTTGGATTCAGAATGGTTTTTCTATTCCATGACCATCTTTAAATGTACAACTTAATTGTGGGTACTCTTTGGTCTCAGCGCATTGTTGCTTGAGCAATGGTAATTTACCTCAACGTACTATCTGGCCACAAATGGTATCTTATAGTTGTATGTGAATTTTTTATGTGAAAGGAAAAGCTGACAGGAAGGGCTGAATTTGGCCAACATTATCTTGGATTTGCCTCATACTAAAACTCTACATCCTGATTTTTATGAACTTGCCAAAAAATTATTCATCAAAAATATACATAGTAAAGAAATCATTAATATTTTGACCCAAAAATCAAATTATTCTTTTCTGAAAACTTAAGTGAATGAAAAATTTCATGGAAGTCCTGGAACATTGGTCACTTAAAGGTAATACAATTATAACTAGTGTATTTTAATTTTTTATAATTAGTGTACTAAGAAATTAAAATAATAATCAGAATATCTCCTGAAAAAACATGAGTTCACAATGAACGTATTTTATGGCTGCAATAATAGTAGCATCCAGTTTAAAATGCCTGATATTCATTCACAATAGGATTGGCCTTGTCAATGGGACTGAAGACCAGTGAAATGGAATCCCCTTCCTCATCTCTGAACCATATTTGAGTAGGTTTTTTCTACTTGCTTCTGACTTTCCTTTATCTGCTTTCATGGCTCACATTCTTTTCTGTTGATGTGTGTTAATACCTTCAACTAGTTTAAACCAAGCTCTGCTACAGAGGAAGTAATCTGTTGTCTTAAGATAATTTTTGCTTTTTGTTTTTTAATTAGTGTCTTATAGATATACCTGATATCAGGACCCACCATGCCACATCCATGCATGCACATCCATCTATATCCATCCATATATGTTCCATCCTTTGATGCAGGACAGGGAGGCAGGGAGTGCTGGGGACTGAATTGGATGAGTTGTGTTCCATGCTTTTGTGATTGTGTCGGGGTGTATTCTAATATTGTGTACAACTAAAATTTTTAATTAAAACGAAAGGGGAATTATGAGAAATTGAAAAATGAAAATAAAAATAGTGCAGTTAGGGGGCTGGGGCTGTAGCTCAGTGGCAGAGAGCATGCCCAGCATGTGTGAGGCACTGGGTTCAATCCTCAGAACCACCACATAAAAATTAATAAAGTAAAAGTTTAAAAAAATAGTGCAGTTATCATAATAAAATGCATTATTCTAAAAAAGTTAACTTTGTACATGTTTTTGTTTTGTTAATCTTGAGGTTTAACGAAAGACAATTTCATCTTGTGCTCTTTCTTTCAAATTTCTCTTTGGCACTATATGCATTATAATCTGTAAGAATCCACAAGAACTGAAAGAATTCATTCCAGGATAAGATAATGCACACTGGAAAGTCCTGGCTTTATGAGAATTAAATGAAGATATATAATAAAAGAAAGAAATGCTTTAATTTTCTTCACTTGGGATGGAAGCAGTATATCCACAGGATCTGATTACTCATCCTAACACCATCTTGATTGCTAGGATAAGCTCTCCAAACTTCCCATACAAGAGGTACTGGGTCTCTTTATAATGACACCAATGCCAAACTCCATACTAAGCAAGAACTCTTGCTCAGGAAATAGGTGTGGCCCAGAATAAATAGAAGCCAGAATACAACATCAGGAAAAGATGGTGCTGTGGCATTTCCAGCCCATCAATGAAAAAACTTAAGTTTTGTTCAAACTTTATGCTGCCATAGAACAATATACTTAAAGAGTGAAGTCCAGTGCCATACTCCTCATATTCTTTCCACCTGCTAGGAAAATGCCCAAAGGAGCACTTCCCATAAGTGTCTGCGGGATAGTAAATGTAATAATAAAGTTAATTAATGCTTCAAGACTGGAATGACTGAGACAGGAACAGACAATTTTTATTCATTTATTCTATCTTCTTCTATATCTTTGGAGCCAGAAGGTGGCAAAATGACTAGGATATAGGCATCTCCAGACATAGTAATGAACACCTGTAATTCCAGTTACTAAGGAGGTTGAGGCAGGAGGATTGCAAGTTTGAGGCCAGCCTGGACAACAGAGCAAGACCCTGTCTCAAAATAAAAGAAATGGGGAATGCAGCTCAGAGGTAGAATGCTCCTGGTTTTAATCCCCAGTCCCCTGTCCCCCTGCCCCATGCCCTGCACTGTCCTGCTACAGAAGTATTCTGACATGGAAGAGACCTGGATGAACTTAAGAAAGCAACTGTTAGTTTAGTATCTGGAGGATATTATAGGAGGAAGTGTCTTTTAAAAGAATGCTGGAAGGTCTGGGGATATGGCTTAGTAGCAGATCATTTGCCTGGCATGCAAGAGGCCATGGATTTGATCCCCACTACCACCATAAAAAAAAAAATGCTGAAGCATCTTTCCCTTGAAAAATGTCATGATAATTAGGTGAATGTTCTTCTTCCAACATGAATTTTCTGCTTGGAAACTTCTGTTTGATATCAGCATACCCTTGAGTAGATATCCTTGGATGCGAAGTAGATGATCAAGGCAACCTTTGTTGTACTGACCAATAAAAAGAGTCTGAAAGTAACAACATGAAAAGAACAAGAAAAAGGACAATCATTAGAGGCAACATTTCTTAATAAGAATAGACATAAAGACATGAATAGGATTATAAACATCAAAACAGTTAAATACAGTTAATACTATATAATATTTTAATTGTGGTATTTCACAGCATTGTTAAATTTTTCAAAATTTTTTTAGTAGTAGAATTCACTTAATTGATAACAAATGAGGATATTCCACTAGAATAGGAATGGCTATGGTGTCCCTGTAAAAATTTAGTAGGATCTGAATACTCAAGCTACATTAAATAAAGCAAAAAAGAACACATGTGAATGACTTGTTATGTATAATTGAACATATGCAAAGCTTACCCTCCCACACACACACAAACACACACAAATCTGATGATTAAAGAAATTAAAGGAATTTAAAAGACAAATGGAAAAGAGTGATTGGAGGGAAATATGTTACAGATATTAAAATTCTAATTATTTAACACCATTCAAATCTTAGCAGTTGTGCAAGTGCAAAAGATAAGACATAGCAAAGCAGACTCACCAACTACCACATGGTTTCACTTGATTTTACTTAATAACAGTTGCAGATGACCAGCAACAAACCAAATCACATTAAGGAAGAGAACTCTTAAAAGAAAAAAAAAAAAAAAAAGAAAACTACATATGTCAAAGGGAAAAACTGGAAGAAATATCTAATAAAATCCCCAAATTAAGAGATAATTACTATGTAGTAGAATGAATGAATGGGGAAAAAGTCAAAGAAGAATGAAAACTTCCTTATGTCTCTACTACTACTGAGTAACAGCTCTGGATCCCGGTCTAAAAGCTGTACTTTTGGACAGTCACTTTTGGTTCATGTTTTTAAAAAAAAAAAAAAAACTCTATAATGGTATGTGCATAATAAATAAAATAGTGGGCCATTAAACATTCCTAAGAGTTTAAAATGATTATTTCAAGAAATCACCTCTAGCTTGTTTGTAATAGGGAAGAAGCTTTGTTTTAGAGAACACCTTCTTAGTCCTACGTAGTTGCATTCTGAGAGACAGCATTTGACTTTCACGTCCTACAAAGTTATCACCATGAGCCCCTATTCTGGTCATGTAACTGCAAATTTGATGAGAGTTTCATTTATCTACAACAGAAAATCCAAAAGAATAAAGTATCAGCCAAACCTACCATCTTTTCTTTAAGGTTAGGGGAAATTAGTCCCTGTAGTTTATTATTTGAGTGGGACGTTTGTCTACAACAATTTAGTGGCAGTAATACATAAAGATGATGGTCCATTTAATCTTTTACATTTTTAATGTGAAAAACATGCTTAGATCCTGAAAATTACCTGTCCTATTTCATAGGTAGCACCTGTACTGCTGCCACACATCTGTGGAAGCACAATATCAGCCAACTGTTAATCAAGGATCACTTCCCTTCAAAGTGACTGATGATCCACTGTTAAAACAGCTCACAAAAATAACTTCTTCAAAAGGCGCTTCAAGGGTTTCAGATACATCTCACCAGTCCTGCTAGCATAATGTACGTCTGAAAGCTGATTTCTCATTAATATTTAAAGAAGAAGTGGCTTCAGAACAAAATTTAATCCATTACATTTTAGAAATAAAATATTATTGACATTATTTTCATTTCGATTACAAGGAATGATAATGTCCAAGATTGGCTTTTAAAACTGTTAATGAGCCCTGGCAATGTGAAAAAGATATGGATTAGGTAGATGTAATGAGATATGATTAAAGGGTGCAGGCACTGAAGGGTGTTGGAGAAATTCTTTTCAGAAAGAGTATAATTAGTGTCTGATAAAAGTACTTAGTAGATAAGATTTTTGAAGAAGAAAGGTTAAGATAAACATATACTTTATGACAAACCTGCTTAATTTTTCCCCTTTGGTTCTCTTACATACTCAATATTATGTTGAAGTTTCATACATAAATAATGTTTGTCGAATACTTGATGCAATTCTACCAGACAATTAGAGTGTTTTAATTGCCAGACACAGAGAGCAGAAAATGTGTTGAAACATCTTATTCCATTTTCAGTGTACATTTCTTTGTTGATTTATGTAATGTAGCTAATAATATGCAACCTACTCTCATTTTAAACAAACAAATGAACTTTTAGAAAGCTTTCCATAAGTTGCTAAGCAACTCCAAAGGCACATTTTATTAATTTAATAAATAGCGTTTAGATGACAAATCCTTAAGGATGATTTCTAACTTCACTGTAAAAGAAGTAGAAAATACAAGCAGGTACCCTTCTGATTTTCCTTTTTCTAAGGCCTCAGGGCTAGGCATGGATATAGCCATCTTTGGAGTTAGGTTTGTCTCACTAAGCAAAACCTTTTTTCAATTGAAATTGTTACTATAATAGAAGTTAGGTCCTGGGACTCATAGTATGTAGCTCTCCAGAGTTAGAGATTATGTTTCATTCTTGTAACAGAGGGTTTCAACCTCAGCACTATTGACATGTTGTACAGGAAAACATGAAATTTCAGGGGACTAGCCTGTGAAATATAGGGTGTTTAGCACTATACCCAGCCTGTACCTACTGGATGCCAAAAGTGGACCAAGAATGCTACAACTATGAATTTCTGCAGATGTTGCTGAGTTGTCCATAGAGAATGGGGTAGGAGGGCAATATCACCCCCAGCTGGAAACCCCTACAATTGAATATGGGTAGATAAACTCAATACAAAAAAAAATTATCGTCCCCTATCACTATCAATCATGAAGACCATTTCTGTGG
>JAJEJO010002593.1:0-12847 GCA_020662805.1 Glaucomys volans
ACTCTGCCAAGTGCTCTCATGGGGAGAAAGAAGAATTCAGTGTGGGTTAACTTCTTCCTTGGAGAGTCTGAGCAAGGGAAAGAGGTAAGTGAAGGAAGACCATTAATGCTGTAGGTCGCCTCGCACTCCCAGGTGGAGGAAGGGAGTTGGGAAGATCAGGAAGCAGAGTGGGATTCGATGCAGAGGAAAGAAAAGGGAAAAGATGACATTGGAGAGGAGCTGCCAGGGATGAGGTGGAGCTCGCAGACCAGGCCATCGGGGCATCTTGGCCTGGTTAGAGAGCCTTGTATTGGGAGGTGTCACAGACACTCTTCATACCCTGCTCAAGTCGACAGTGAATAAGGAAACTACATGTCTTCAGGAGGGATGGGGGCAAATAAAGTGGGACGGAAGATACGGAAACTTACCCTGTGCAGATGGTGACAGTCTGAGATTGGATTTGCTCTGGTCCCATGGAGGGAGGGTAAGCTGGTCACTGAAAGGTCCCCAAGACAGGAAAAAGCTGCATAAGGAAGACTGAGGGAATAGGAACAGACTATTCCTATACGTTGATCACGGGCCAGGCGCCCCATACACCTGCCCTCTAATTCTCATGAGCCTGCAAGTCAGCTGTTGTCACCCTTGCTTTCCAGATAGGCGACTAAGGGCCAGAGAAGGGTGAGTTACTTATCCAAGGTCAAGTGACTATGACCATGCTCATTTTGTAGACAAGGAAGCTGAGGTTCAGAGGTGGACTAATCTGCCCAGGATCATTCACCCAGTAATTAGCAGTCTGATTTTAAACTCAAATGTATCTGACCCCAAAGCCTATGCTTCCACTACAAGCTGGAGAGCCCCTGAGACAAGACAATTCTACTATCTCTACCAGAAAGCAGTTTCCTAGAGTCTTCAATTTCAATACTCCCACCCAAGCAAAGATGATAAAATAAATGGCTTGCATTCCTATGACACTTTATAGTGTGTAAAGTCTTTTCATGTCCATTATTGTCTTTAATCCTAACAACAACCCTATAAAGTTAACAGAGCAGGATGAGTGTCCTCATTTTACATACAAGGAAGTCCATTCTCAGATTATCTGATTGAGGTCATGGATCTCACCAGTATGGAGCAGTTTACTAACCAGGACTTCCAGCTCCCTCGTTTGTATGGACAGCTGGACAAATCCAGACCCATGGCAGGGTGAGTGGTGCTACCCTCACCACAAAGTCCTTAATGAGGGTGGACACGGAAATGAGATCCAGAGATGCCTGGTGTAGTACCAAGTGCACAGCACTTGTGGACCTCTGACAAGGAAGGTGCTTTAACTGATGGCCCTCCATAATGGGCACACAGCCTTAGTCACCCAATCCCACCCCATCACCTTCAGCACTGGCTTCATATGCTCCCCTGCGCTCTGAAGGTTTCTTTCTTCTCTCTGGTCTGTGTGAAAGACTTTAAGCTCAACTCTGACTGTAAAGTGGTTTGTGGACCTTCTAGTAGCTCAGAGGCTCCTGGGTCTCTTGGACACTCCAGAGTCAGCTCCTGGAGTTGCGAACTTCAGCAAAGCAAGAAGGAGGAGGAAGCAGAACTGCCCCCAGGGCACAGCATGCCACTTGTGATAATGTAATGATAGGTCAACAGGTTTCTATCTGGAGATCATTAGACTCCAGCAAATGCCCGCTCGCCTCCACTCCAATTCCCCGCTGCCCCATGCATGTTCCAGGGCAGGAGGCATGCTGGATAAGTCCAGGTGGCACATTCTGACATCACCATGTCCCCTGTCCTGGGATTATGTGTGGTGGGGACAGGAGAGGAAAGGAAGTTGCAGAGTAGTTAAGAATTTTTTTTTTATTTTTTCAATTTCCTAGTTCCTGTTATTGTCGTGACTGACAAAGGATCTCACGCTCTTGGTTCCTAGGTAGATTCAGAATTGCCCAATAGCCACCTAGAGAATGTACTATTTGGCTTCCGACCTTCCCTTGTGCCCAGCAGGGACACCTTCTCCTGGCCCCCTTGGTTCCTGCTCCTCCACCCTCCTCTCTGCCTCCCAGAGCACCCTGTTCATGTATCTGCCACGGAATCTGTCCAGTCCCTCATGCCCTGGCCTGGTGCTGACCTCCAATCCAGGGGATACAGATGGTGGGCCTGGCTTCTACTCCATCCCAAGGGGAATCACAAGCCACAGCTATGGGAAAGGGCATGGGATTAACCCCCAGGACTCAGGGTCAACCTCTAGCCCCTAGGTGCTCAGGGTGCCCCTCACTCCTAGTTCATTTCCTCCTCCATTCTCCCCCTTCCTCATCCCTCGGTCTCTCTGCCTGGACTCCTAGGACCCAGGCCTTCAGGAAGAGCACTCTTTTGCTCCCAGTGAGTCCCCTCCCACAGTTTGCATGTGTCTGTACACATTAAACAATCACCCCTACTCTCAGACAAGTCTGGCATTTTACTTGGTTTTTATGACGATGGTGGTGCGGTGTTGGGTGAGTGCTTGTGTTAAATAAATAGAATTTGAAAGAGTTCTTATCGCCTGCTGCCCTTTCACTGAGTGTGTTGGGGTGGGGAGAAAAAAAGAATAAGAAGTGCAGGTGGGGACAAATCGGGGAAAGATCAGTGATAAATGTGGCTGTCAGCAAGGGCCAGGGGTTCTGGACTTGACGCCCTTGGAAAGGGGTTTGGCAGTCATGATGAGATTCTGGATAATGGTCAGGTCCTGTCTCCTGGGCCCCAACCAATGCTATTTATTCTAGGTTCCAGGGCCCCATAGCCCCCTCCCAACAGCCCTGGCTGAGAGGCCATGAGATTCTTGCAGAGTAAAAATAGTTGGTGGTGTAGGGCCTGCAGCCTGGGGACACTGCCCAGGAGCAAAGAGCCAGCCTACAGCTGCCTTGTCACAGGGTCCACACGCCTTGTTCCCTCTAGAGCTCTGGGAATTGCTATGACTGGGGAACTTTCCCCTCTCTATCCAGAGCTAGAGGTGATCAGAGGCTGTGTACCCAGGTTCTTTCTGCCACCCTCTCCCTCTCCTCTCTGCCTGGTGGAGCCTCTGCCAGTGTCTTTCACACACAAAGTCAGCCAACCTAGCCTGGGAAAGATGAGAACCCTGTCTGACATGATGCTGCATCCAGCTCCTTCTTTTGTGGGGGGTGGTGGAGCAGGGAGTGGAGAGAAGAGCTGGGAAGTCGAGGCATGGGACATTTAGTTTTGCAGATCAGAAAATCAAAAGGTAAGTGACTTGGCCAAGGCCAACCAAATAATTTCTGACTGAATTCAGATCGTATTGCAGCTGTTCTGATCACAAACTAATTGTTCTCCTCTCCCTGTTTTCCTCTCCCAGAAAGCCAAACATCTCAGCACATCTCGCATACTGGCAGAGTTCATTGGCGGGCTCTGGGCACTTCTGCAGCCTGTCCTGGTTGGCTTTGGTGCCTGCAAGAGAGTAGATGGGACCAGGTACATGGGGTTAAGGGGACTGGAGTCCCTCAGGTTTGGTGAGGAAGAGACAGAGGCAAGTTGAAAACTGCAACTCCAGGGAAAACAAGGCACCCAGGACTACAGTTCACCCACAGGTTGTGGACTCTGACCCTTCACACACCAGTCATATCTCTAGGGGGCCCTGCCTGGGCATAGGCCAAGAGTCTAGCCTGGGCTGAGGTGGGTCAGGGTAGAGCTGGTGGGGTCCCTGGGCCACATGGTCTTCCTCTAGATTGTGGAGCCTCCCCTCACAAATCCAGGAGGCCTGGCACCCATTCCACCCAGACCAAAGTTCAACCCCTCCCCTGACATCTTATGGATGGAGCACTTAGGAACAAGGTGCTCATACCCCTGTCAGGGTGAGAGAAGTGCCACCATCTACATGAGCATTCTCAAAGTAGGACCAAGCCATCTTCCACTGCAGTGTCTGGGAAGAGAGAGAGGTAAGACTGTACCTCTTGGGTACAGTCCACCAAGGGGTCAATTCCAGCAGGACTAAATACCTGAGGATTTTGAAGACAACAGAAAGAAAGTCAGAAAACAAACAAACACAGACATACCCACAATCCTTCAAAAACATGGCTGTGGCATCTAGATTCATTTCCACCCGAAACTCATCATGATCAATTCAGGTCAAAGATCATTCATATCTGAGAAAGTGGACTAGCTGCATGACGTTGTTCGTCAATGACTGCTACCTCCCATGTTGCCATGGCCACCACCAACTCAGCCCTTCTACCATCTCCCGTGGCCCCTCCCGAGAGCACTCCAGGGAAGCATATATAGAGTCGGAGGCTCCACAATGTCCCCCGTGGTGTGTGTGAGACTCGGTGGGGTCTAGACAGACAGGTTGCAGGAAGTGAGGGTGGGGCAGAGAGTTGGAGCTACACCTGCTTCTGGGCAGCAAAGGGGGTCAGGGGACTGAATTCACACTTTGGTGAAAAATGCATGATAGTTCTGCAACAAATGAGACCCCTGACCTGTGAGAGCTGAGCGACCGCACACGTGAAACCGGGCGGGACTCCTCCTGCTTCTTCAGAATCACAGGATGCTTGAGTTGGAAAGGACCCTGAAGGGTTTCAGCACACAGGGTCATGCAGACACAAACAGGGCAGTGACAGAGCCAGTCAGACATCACAGCGGTGCACCGTTGTCCCCAGCCCTGGGTGGTGCTGGTGGCCTGCGTAATCCCCTGCTGACCTGTCAGCGCCACTTCACAGGCTTTATGAGCTGGCACCTAGGGCTTGTGAACCCAGTGACTGGAACAAATTCCACAATGAGTGAGCGCTGGCTTTGACCTCACTGCCTCGCGGGGGCTCCGTCCTCATGGCCCCCTGGCCGGCCTGGCCAGTCCTCTCCTGACCACAGAATGAGGAGACACCCACCACGAGAGTGCAAGGCCAAGGGACAAAGAGGCCTAGATAGAAACAGAGAGAGGATGAATGGAAAGAGGATACAAGAAATCGAAGGCTCCACAGAGACCTCGCAAGGTCCTAGACACAGGTGCGCGCACACACACACATCACATGTACATACGTGGGCATACACCACACACATAACACACCCGTGCACAAACCACACTACAGAACACACAGCACACACATAACCTACACCACTCACAAAGCACATTATACAAATCACACACATGCACACACCACACAATACAGCACACACCTCCACACACAACACACATCACACACCACACACATACCCCACACCACACACATACCCCATCCCTGCTACATGTACATAACTCGCACACCATAACACATACCACACACATGCACTATACATAGCATACACACACATCACATATATGACCAAATACCACAGGCACACCACGCAAGCATGTGTGTGCACACACATACACACAGCATGGAGATGAAGAGTGACGGAGCACCTCTGCAGAGGGACAGAGATAAGAGTGAAAACCAAGGAAAACAGACAGAATGAACGAAACGAGAGCCAAAGCCAGAACAAAACTATATATGTATCTACTCTTTTGCCCTAAATCAGTGGTTCTCAAAGGAGGATGACCTTGCCAGCTGGGGGGCATTGGGCAATATCCACAGAATCATTTGGTTGTTCCAACTGAGGACAGGGAGGGGCAACTGTCACCTGGTAAATGGAACCGAGGATGCTGCTGAGCATCCAAAGATGCCCGTGTGACAGGCCCAGGCCTGAAAGAAGAGTTATTTGCTCCAGAATGAAGTGTCCAGTGACTGTGTCTGAAAGGCGGACTCTGTCCTAGGCCCCGAATCGGGGGTATGTCCCTGCTGCTCCTGCACCTGCTCTGACACACAGGCCTCTGGCTGAAGGCCTCTAGCCCTGCGTGGCCCTTAAGTTGATGCCCGAGGACCTCACTGTTGCTTAGAGTGTGAGGCTCAGAAGCTCAGCTTGAGGCAGGAAGGACTGGCTAGAACAAGCTCCTCTAGTGCATCTTGGCCTGCTTTAGGTCCATCCACGTCGATCCCCTCTCCATGGGTCCTGCCTCCCGCCACTGGTTCTCCCCAAGACATGACAGGAAACTGCCATGAGGTTGGGGCAGACTAGATGTCAGCCACCCCAAGTCCATGAGCTTGCTTCTACAGAGGGGACTCATAGCACAAAAGTGCTACTCTGATTTGGAGTCTGGACATGGATGGAGTGTGAGGACAAGTCTTCCAACCTGAGGCCGGCCTCTGTGACAGTCCTGCTAGGAGTGCCAACCTTCCCCTCATCCTCCAAACCCCCAATCCCAATCCTGAGGGCCTCCTGCTGGTGGCCACTCCTGGGCTCCAGGTTGCAGAAGGGATTCCTCCCCTGCAATGGTGGAGGGGGTGTAGGGCCATGCCAGTCTTAGGATCCTTCCTGTCCCCTGGGAACAGCAATCGTAGGCTGCATCCTCTGGATATGAGGCTGGGAGTTAATGGGGTGCCATTATTGGCTCTTGGGTAGTGCCACTTCCCCATGTTCCCCCCACTGTCCCAAGTGCATGATGTGGGGCCCAAGACCTGAGAGAATGGTGCCACCAGAGCCTGTATCCAGCAACCCACCCCTCCCCTTCTTTGCCTCCACCCCATTTCCCTTTGCCACCAGAGCCTGTATCCAGGAACCCAACCCTCCCCTTCTTTGCCTCCACCCCATTTCCAGTCCATTCTGCATTTCAATCATGGCGACTGACCCAGGAGAAGGCAGCATGAGGTGGTGGAGCTGCAGAAGGGAAGGAGAGCTGGACACTGACTCCTCTTTCTGTCCTTCCATAGCCTCCCTTCCTCCCCAGCATGACACACATCCCATGGCCCTATCCCCACCCCACCCCCACCCCACCAGGGACTAAGCTGGGGTCTTTACCTGGAGCCAACTAGCACAGAGGTGTGGGTCACAAGCAGACAAACACTTGGCTTAATGGGCCCAAAGGTCCTGGGTTCAAGGTTTGGATTCTAGCACCTTCCTCCCACCCAGCCTGAACCCACTGACCCTGGGTGGGTGGGGAAGGCAGCTAATCGAACTGCACTGTTTGCTCAGGGCTGTATTGGCTGGCCTTAGGCCCAACAGCAGGAACACAAGTAGTTTTTCATTTGAAGGAAGCTCTTCTATGCCCCACCCACGAGACGCCCCACCTCGCACCCAAGCACTCCCTTCTCCCTACACATACACTCCCATGTACACACATACACACTCCGTACAACATGCGAGATACACACCACATAACATGCTGACACACCATACTACACGTGCCATGCGTAGACACCACAGGCACTTAGCACTCATACCATCATCACACACATACCAGACACAACATATACACAATGCTACACACAGAATGCACACGATACGTCAAACACACAGCACATACATTCAAGCACAGAATAAACATACAGCATGTGCCATACCTCATGCACCACGCAGTTGTGCATAGAACACACATGAACATCATATGCAGATGCACCTCACCTCCTCACCCCCACCATCATATACACCATCACCACATACACCAGACAGGCCACACCCTATATACACACGCCACACACTCTACACACACATACCATACACACCAGACACCACGGACACATCATATACACACCACACGTACATAGCGCACATACCACTCACCACACGTGCACATACACAGAGGCCACACACATATAGGAGTGCACACCCCCCACACACCATGCAGGCACTCGCACACACACATACTCCCCTGGTTGCAACTTCCCACTTGCTGTATCAGAGACGGAAACAAAACATTGCAGAGTTACGCTTGTGACTTTAGACACCCTGACACCTGCCCTAGGCCAGCAGGCCCTTGGCTGGCAGCAGAGCCCCAGCTTCTCCCCCATGGGGAAGTTAAACAGAGGGTCTCCCCTGCTGGCTCTTGCTGAGGCTGTCTGTGGCAGGCCCAGTGTGGCTCAGGGGGAGGTGGAGGGGTGTCTTTGCAGCAGCACCCCTCTGTGTGGCCGGGAAGTCTCTCACCTCTCTGCTGGTTAAGGTGGAGTGCGGGGTGGTGGGATGGAGCAGAAGGGAGGTGGGCTTCAGAATCCGGTGGGTTTGGACCTTGACTCTGCTATTTCTGTGACCTTGGATGGCTTATTTCATCACTTTGAGCTTCAGTTTTCTCTGTGGGAAAATGGGGATAATAATACCTGCCTCACAGGTTTGTTGTAAGTTTCTGTGGGAACACTCAATTAAAGGGCCCAGCACCAGTAGTGGTGAATAAGTGTGGCCTCTACCAGAGGCTGCAGGGTAACATGCTTGCAAAATCGGTAGCATATTTATACTCATTTTTTTCTTTGCTGATTGTCTGAAATTCCAACTTGCCAGGCATCCTGTATTTTATCTGGCACCACATCCACTGCATGTTGGGAAAGGTCTCCAGAGCTTCAGAGCAGGCTCTGCCCACAGTTAGGGTTTGGGCTCTGGCTAATGGACCAGGGGTGGATTTTACATCTTTAAAGGTGGAAAGAAAACAAAACAAAAACCCACAACCCCAAAAACAGAAAATGAAGAAGAATGTGCATCAGAGACTGCAAAGCCTGTACTATCTGACTCTTTATAGAAACAGGTTGCTAACCTGAAGTTGGTAAGAACCAAGAAGCGTTGCTATTTTGATACCTATTCTAGGCCTGGCAAGAGGTTTAACCAGAAGAATCAAGAAGACTTAAGTCTCCAGGAAAAGGAGTCACGGAGGCCCTGAGAAGGAGGGTGAGGGGACTGATAGAGAAGGCACTAGAAGGAAGGCAGCTCCCTCCTATGGCCCCTTGATCCAGGGAATGGACCTGGCCCTCCTCCTCCTCACTGCCTGGCGTCTCTC
This sequence comes from Glaucomys volans, assembly GCA_020662805.1. Taxonomy (NCBI): domain Eukaryota; kingdom Metazoa; phylum Chordata; class Mammalia; order Rodentia; family Sciuridae; genus Glaucomys; species Glaucomys volans. Next base: position 8,744 of record JAJEJO010002593.1, read on the forward strand.
AGGTAAGCCTGACCTGTCCAGGCCTTCCCAAGAGAGGTCACTGACTGTCCCAAAGTCCAGGGGAGAATTCTCTAATCTCTTTGAAGGCCTCCCCTGCAGTGACTGGCCTGGGGGCAGGGAGAGAGTCCCTGGGTGGAGAAAGAGAGGAACTGACGCAAGGCCCCCAGGTAGGCAGGACTTCGGGCCTGTCTCTTTAAATCTCAGGTAATTTGGGAGGCGGGAGGGAGTGTCTGTAGGGCAGCTCCAGCTCACTCCCAGCAGGAGCTCCAGGCGGACAAGCCCAGCAGAATCCCGGCTCTGCCAAGAGCAACAAACTCCGAGCCCTCTGCAGACAGCTGGGCGGCCACAGGGAGCTTCCCAGGCCTCGCAGGAGAAGTAGGAGACGGGACCTCTACAGGGAGAGGGCAGGCCGGCTCTTGGGGTTGCTGATGTGGCCCCAAGGCCGAGCCCAGTCGGGGTCTGGCCTCAGCCCCCCAAAGAGCACGTCCTGCACTCCATGGGGTTGTCTCTGCCCAAGGAGAAGGGGTTAATTCTCTGCCTTTGGAACAAGTTCTGCAGATGGTTCCACAGACAGGAGTCCTCGGCTCAGAGCCGAGATGAGCAGAACCTGCTGCAGCAGAAGAGGTAAGTTTCACTGTCTTCTCCTCTCCCCAGTCCCAGGCTCATGCTCCGGTCAGCCCCCTTCACCTCCTGGCTGTGCTTGCCCTCCACCCTGACTGGACAGATGGTGCTCCCCCGGCCTGAACTGGCTTCTTGGGAGCACCTTGTCTCCAGAGTCTTGGCCCGTGGGGCTCCCTGTCTGGGTGCCAGATCGGAGAGGAGGGGCTCAAGAGCACAGGTGTTCCTTATCTTGACCATCTCATTCAATTCCAGAGCCTTCAGTGAGTACCTCCCTCTTGGAAAAGGTACATCACTGGGCCTTCCTTGTGGGCATCGTGGCATTGTGGAGCCCCTCAGCCCAGAGGGGCTGGCAGGTCAGGCAAGCCTCGCATATTCTCTTCTCTGTGCCCCCCTCTCCAACAATCTCTATGGTGGAGACAGTGTACACGCATGCACGTGGGAATGAGGGCATGACCCAACGAGTAAAGCAGAGAGGGGACTTCAGACACTAGTGATCACAAGTAGGACAAAATGTGAAATAGTTACCATCTCTGCATTTATGTCAATCAGACCTTGACCAAGGCTGCACAATATTCCAGGCACTGGACAGGGCTGGGGGTGGGGCATGGGTACCTGGCCAAAATACCAGATGTGCTGAGGACCGGGCTCACCCACATTCTCACTTTGATCGGGGGATTTGAGAGGCTCTAGAGTTTGAGCCCTAAGCAAAGTTCACTGTTGTCTCCAGCCCTGAGGACCTCCCTCAACTCGCTTGACTCCTAGCCTTGGCCCCCAAATGCCAGCTCAGAGCTGGAATGGGGAGCAGGAGAGAAGAGAAATCCACAGGATCTTGGAGCCATCCTGCTGTGTCTCCCCTCCCAGTTTTCTAATGGATTTTCTCACCCAGTTGATGACATACTAGAAGGAAGTTCTGACCTTTGGGGTTTTCCCTGACCCCCTCATGAGGCAGATAACATATCTCTTCCTAGAAGAAAATCTGAAGATTTTGTGTCTTGGGGTTTTTCTCCATCTTCTTTCTAGGCTGACTGGAAAACTGCCTGGGGTTCCCTCTGCTTTTGCTCAAGAATTCTGGGCTGGGATGTGCCCTTCTTTGGGTTGTGACTTCCTGTCTCTCACATCAGCCACCCACCTCTCTCCTCCTAGGCCTGGGAGAGTGGGGGCTGGGACACATGTCTGCCTGATGACATCTTGGGACAACAGAATGGCATTGTTGTGAGAGAATAGGTCCTCACTGGCTCCACTCGTCCTCTTCCCACTCCTAGGACCCTAGGGCTGGGGGCACCAGGCATAGAGCATGGAAATGCCTGGGAAGGTGAGCTTCCCTGTGTGCTGCTCAGGTGACAGGAGGACACCATGAGAGACTTGGGCTGGAGCATCCAAGTCCTGACTGAGCACAGGTTACTCCCAGTACTGTCTGACTCCATTTCTTCATAAGATCATCTGGTGGGCCCATTCTGCCATAGTTGGGGGACTCCCCTCTATTCCCTGACCTCTGCATCTATTTCTGTTTCTTACCCTCTACTTCTGGACACCAAGTGTCCACAATATTACCTCCTCTTTGGATGGCACTTCCCAGGAGGAGCTGACATTTTCTGGAAGGGGACTTTCCTAGTCTATGTGGTCAACTAGACAAAGGAAGACACATTGGCAATTAGAAAATCATGGGATGGTCGTGCAAATAAGGACAATATGGCTAGGTGAAGGTTGAGCTGAGGAGAGATAGGGACAAAAGATGTATTGAGAACCTGGCACTGAACTAGTTTCTAGCTCCTACCTTGTGTCGTACAATCTCAGATTTGGGCTGTGCAGGTAGGTCCTCCTGCCCCCAAAGGAAAGAGGCAGGCCCAGGGTCCATGAGGGAGGAAGGGGTGAGTCAGAATGAGTGCTGAGGGGGACTCGGAGGGGAACTTTGGAGTGGGGTCAGTTGGGATTCCATGGAGGGTCCAGTGAGAAGGGGCTCTTCCTTGGATCTCCATCAGACTGCCCCCTACTTAAATCCATGTTGTTGGGGTCCAAGTTGAGTTCTCAACTTTCTCCCATTTCTTCCAATCACCTCTCCCTCTGGCTTAAATTTTTTCATTTCCTGATATTCATTGCATCGAACATTCATTGAGCATAAGACAGACACTCCACTAGGTTTGGAAAATGAACAGGACATGTTCCTACTCTCAAGGGCTCACGTTCTGAGGGGCAAAATGTACCAAAATGCATCTACATCAGGCCTCTGCAGCTGCAGATTCAATCTCTGTTCTTTTTTGTCTGTGGTGCGAGGGATGGAGCCCAGGGCCTTGTTCATGCTAGGCAAGAGTTCTACCCTGAGTTATGTTCTCAGCCCTTGCATCTGCAAATTCAACCAACCTTGGAGAGGAAATCATTTTTAAAAGTTCTGTTATTGCTGACACATACTATGTGGTTAGGCACATGATGTTTGTACTGAACATGGGTGGACTTCTTTTTATAGTCGTTATTTCCCAAACAATATGGTATAACAACAATTTACACAGCATTCACATCGATTTGGGTCTTACAAGTCATCCAGAGATGTGTGCCAATTGCATGCAAACACCACACTACTGTATGGAAAGGACTGGATCATCTGTGGATTTCCATATCTGTGGGAGTCCTGGATCCAATCCCCTTCCCAGACTGGAGGGATGACTGGATGTGGTTAAAGATGAGCTTGGTGAAGGTCACCAGAAGGGTACAGACCAGCGTAAAGGTAGCATAGAGGAGGCAGCTGCTGTATTTGATTTCTGCTGAGAGCAGTAATAGAGGCTGCCCAATCTGACTCCCAGTCCCTCCCATGCTGGCACCTTCTCTCCAGGAGGAAAGGCAGATACACTGGATGGTTTTCTACGGTTAAGTATATACATGGATAATACAGGTGCACTGAAGTGTCTGAGAACACCAAGCGCTGGCACCCTCTGTGCACCACACACTCCTGGCTAGGCAAACACACGCACATCTACTTGCACGTATATCCATCTACTTACATGAAGGTATTGTGGCGGTTAAAAATGATGGCCAGGCTCCAGGTCTCTAAAGAGCCACTTTCCCCAGATTTTGGCTTCCTCATCCCATTGCCAGGAGCCTCAGCTGGAGGGAGGTGACCCACAAGTGCCCAGTGAATACGGCCTCCCACACATGACTGCTCTCTTCTTCCTCTGTGGTCACCGCCCCAGGCATACCCCCCACCTCCCAAGAAAAACCAGGAGGAGCCATAAAACTTGAAGAACCACATAATTTAGTGGTAAGAGCCTGGGGCTATGTTCTTGGCCAAGCTTTCTGCCTTTTAACCCTGTTTAATCTCCAGCAATAACCTGGTCATGCTGACTCAGTTTACTTTTGTAAAAAATGGAAGAATTACTCCACCCATGTTAGAGGGTTATAATGAGCAAAAGTGAGATGTTGCTTTGGAAACTGAATAGTATGTTTAAAAAATGGGATTATTGTGATTAAAAGAATTCATAGCAGTACAAAGGG
>JAJEJO010002593.1:17847-46214 GCA_020662805.1 Glaucomys volans
ACTTTCCTTGGAGCCTGAGGATACTCAGAGAGACTTGGGGCCTGTCTCCTAGCTACCAAGAACCTCACCTTGGGCTTTCTCTGCTGTCCCCTGGTGGCCCTATTTTATTATTGCAAGTAATGGCTCTTTCTGATACATGGAACCCATTCACACACTACCCAACCTTTTGCTAGATTCTGGAATTTGCAACTGGAGGAGGCCATTTTCCTACAGACTTTGCTGGGTTGGGTTATAAGTTGCTTCTTTACCCAGGGTGTGGTCTGACTAGGTTTCTAGATAAAATCCAGGACACCCAGTTCAACGTGAATCTCAGATAATCAAAAAGTAAGTTTTGTGTATAAGCATGTCACAAATATTTCATGGGACATACATTGAAAAAAAAAGGAGTGGATCTAAAATTTAAAAATATCTGTGCATCTTGTATTTTTATTTTACAAATCTGGCAAACCTAGGTTCTCCCCAGGCCCACTAGGACATCTGCAGAGGCAAGAAAAGAAATATGTAGGGAATGGAGGCTTGAGAGGGGACATCTGCAGACTTCAGAGATGTATTGGGGCCATTGCCTTTGGGCCTAGCATGGTGGAATAGACAGATGCTATTGCACAAAAAATGAGATGCTGGAATAAAAGTAAAGCCAGAGGAGAGAGTAAAGAACACGTCGAGGAGGGTGTGTATGTGTGAGTGTGCCCCATTGTGATGCCAGCTCTGTAACATTTCAGAAGAGGAGTTTGGGAAAATGGCCCAAATGGTGGTGGTGGTGGTGGTGAAGGTGGTGGAGGAAGCAGTTCTGTAGCCATGTCTGCATACCAAGCATGCTGTTTTTCATTTAGATATATGTTTACTTAAGGTTGGCTCAGCAGGTGGCTGCTGGAGAAAATAAGGAGGGACAGTAAAATCAGGCCACATTTTTGACCCTTAGCAGGGATTCATCCATTCTGCAGCTAGCGCTGATGAGCACTCGGCTTTCCCTCCAGGATCACAATGCAGAATAGACAATGAACAATTCAGAGCCCAGGAGCTGATTCTAGGAAGAGGGAGCCCTGTGGGCGCAGGCATAGGGAGAGCCGTGTGCTCTGCAGAGCTCAGGCATGTGGTAAGACCAAAATGCAGGGTGGAAGGAGTGAGTGGGAGGAGCAGCGGATGGAAAAATAGTTGTACAAAGACTGTGAAGGACCTCTGTGTTCCCTATCCTTGGGCATTGACGTATGCATCTGAATATGGTAAGTTGTGATTGCAGGTGCCATTTAGAAAGATTGTCTTGGGAGCATCCGTAAGAATGGGTTAGAGGTGCACAGGATGCAGGGGAACTAGGTAGGAGAATAGTTTGCTAATCTTTGGGCCAGAGAATGAGGACATGAGTTAATGAGTTAGCAGGAGCAAAAAGGAAGGGAATGAATGGAGATGGGACTTTAGATGTTGGAGTGACAGGCCTGGTGGCTGCCCATGTGGCCTGGAGGGCAGGGTGGAGCTATGGTTGGGGAGGTGCAGGTGGGTCTTTTCTCCTCTTCTGATTATCTTCCCAGCCCCAGTTTCACAGTAGGTTTCTTGCCACTCTTAGCACTTCAGGATGTTTTTTGGCATATCATATAATTTGGCCTCATAAATAAATAGGGTTATTTCATTCACTCCCATAGAAAGACCAAATTGTTGAGAGAGAAAGTTGAGTAGAAGGTATGTCTTAGTTGGGGAAAGTTCTGATTTTATGAGATTTTTAGTTCATCATCAGAATAAGACTAGAGAAATAATCTGGGGAGTCATAGAAGACAATGTTGCCTAAAGCAAGTGAAAAGCAGATAATAAAAAAGGAAAGACTAGGGACAAAGAAAAAAAATTTAAAAAGACCTGTGAATCCAAACTCACTGAAGCCCAAAAAGAACAAAAGGAAAGAATGAGAACATTCAGACCTGCATGACATTCAATGAACGAAGCCTCCTGATTGGACTTTCAAGCTTCTCTTCATCTGTCATTGTTGGTCGTAGTTTATATCCTCACAGGTGCTGATGGTGGAAATGAGTAGCACCGAAGGCCCTATTTGGTAGACAGTGTGAGGAGCGGGTTGCCTCCTAAGCTCTAGGGTGTGCTGTTTGCACGTGGAGTTTCCTGAGAGTGCCCAGATTTATCACCTCTGGTGTTTTGCACACAGGGACTGCACTCAAATAACTACTAACTTGAGTGATGCTTCTCAAATTTTAATATGCACAAGAATCAGTTGGAATTTTCTTAAATTGCAGACCCTGATTTTCCAGGTCCAAGGGTCCACATTTCTTGTAAGTGCTTACAATATGCTAATGATCCCTTTAAGCAGAAAGGGTGTTAGGATAAGATGTGAGAAGAAAGAAGATGAGGGAGAAAGAGAGAGAGATACAGACAGACAGACAGAAGAAAGAAGAGAGAATATGAAATGAGGAGGAAAGGAAGCCCAGAGTCAGGCCTTTACAAATGAGCAACTGTTGCTTTCGGATTGAACCCCAAAGATGCTACCATCAGGAGGAGGAAAAAGGTAGAATAAAAGGGTTTTGCTGAGAAGATCAAGTAGGCAGAGCATCACAACAGGAAAGACTGGCTAGCCTCTGCATGTTGGTTTCCCCCGTAAACATGAGGGAGGAACTCCTTGTACCCCTAGTCCATGCAAAACAAGGCTTATCCTAGAGGCAATCTCAGGGCAGCCAGGAGGCTACCCAGGACCACTCCAGAGGTAAACAGGTCAGAAGGTGAATGCACACTGAAGTACAACTCCTCCCCGCTCACCTGATGTGCAAGATAACACAAACATGCACTGTACATTCTGGTCCAGCACTCAGGGTATAGCAAGCCAGTCACGACAATCTCCCACACAAGCTAAAAGAACAAAACACTGACTGGCCAGGTGAAGAAAGACTGGGTGACCTTTGCTCTGCCATGGCCCCACCTACCTGGGTCAAGGACCTTGGGGTCCATGCGGCCCAGGTGCAGGTATCTGGGGGAGCAAGGCCTCAGCACTTGTTCCACCAGTGGGCATGCTCACTGTCACCACTTTTCTTCTCCCATTCCCTGGTAGGATCTGGGAGTCTCCTCTCCTTCTAGCAGCCAAAGAAAATGATGTCCAGGTTCTGAACAAGCTGCTCAAGTATGAGGCCTGTGAGGTGCACCAGAGAGGTAAGGATCAGAGCCTGGCACTGGTCTGCTGGGTCAGTCCCACATACAGGACTTCCTGGGAGAGCCCAGGACCTTGAGTCTGTATTGTCCCCACTTCCCTGCTCCATAGAAGCCATGTGACTCCTTTCTTTACAATCGCAGGAGCCATGGGGGAAACCGCACTGCACATAGCAGCCCTCTATGACAACCTGGAGGCCGCCATGGTGCTGATGGAGGCTGCCCCAGAACTGGTCTTTGAGCCCATGACTTCTGAGCTGTATGAAGGTGAGGGCCATGGGCCCAGGAGGAGAGCAGGAGTGGTCTGTAGATGTTTCCAGCATCTCTGAGAGGGATCATTTGGGAAAACCAGGGGGGCACCTGAGCACCCCTACTCTTTATTCCCTTCCCCAGAAGTCTTCCTTCTTCCTTGTCATCCTGATGGCATATGACTAGAACATCTGGCTTCTGAAATGCTAGAAAAGGGGTAGAGATGGGGGACAGCAGGGTCCCTGGGAACCTTGAGCACCCAAGGGATTCCTGTCCTCCATCCCAGTCTGCCCTGAGGAAGGAGACCATGGGCTCACACCAGAAAGATCCTTTCGGGGTCCTAGGGGCAATTTGTGACTGATGGCTCTCTCCGGGCCAGGTCAGACCGCCCTGCACATTGCTGTCATGAACCAGAATGTGAACCTGGTGCGTGCCCTGCTCGCCCATGGGGCCAGCGTCTCGGCCAGAGCCACAGGCACCGCCTTCCAACGCAGTCCCCACAACCTCATCTACTATGGTGAGGGCCAGGGCCAGGCTGGGAGGAGGGGAGGTGGAGAGCCAGGTAGAGGCAGAGGAGGTGGGCTAAGGAGGGCCTCGCTCCCAGCTCCGTCTGTGGGGAAGCAGAGGGCAGCCCTTACAGGACTTAAGACCAGAGCCAATTCCCAGGACCCTCTTCAGGGCCCTTTCCTCTGGTCCTGCTGGGCGAGTGCCCCATGTCCTGAGCTGAGATGTGGGGAGGAGCAGGCAGTCACCTGGGAGGAACTGCCCCCTCTCATCTCATGATCCTGTGGTCAGTCTCCTGCCATGGATCTCTCTGTGTCCCCAGGGGAGCACCCTTTGTCCTTTGCTGCCTGCGTGGGCAGTGAGGAGATTGTGCGGCTACTCATTGAGCATGGAGCTGACATCCGGGCCCAGGACTCCCTGGGTAAGAGCTGAGGTGGGAGGGGCACTGGGATGCTCTGGGGTGTGAGGGGAGGACCCCAGGGTGGGCATGGGACCATTGGGGACTTGAGGCCTGAGTCCACATGCCAGCCCGTGTCCTCCCCAGGAAACACAGTGCTGCACATCCTCATCCTGCAGCCCAACAAAACCTTTGCCTGCCAGATGTACAACCTGCTGCTGTCCTATGACGGAGGGGACCACCTGCAGCCCCTGGAGCTCATGCCCAATCACCAGGGCCTCACCCCCTTCAAGCTGGCTGGGGTAGAGGGCAACACTGTGGTGAGAGGCTCCCCCAGCCCCAGGGTGTCTCTCTAGTGACCGTCATCCTACTCTGCTGCCCTGGGAGGAAGCATGTCAATATACATCCCTGATGCCTAGGTCCCTGTCTCAGCTCAGATTGGGATTTTCCTCTTAACTTCTGTCTTCCTTGTCCCTGTTCCATTTCCTGCCCACTTTCTCTGACCTGAGTCCTGGGGATTTCATCTGGATCCCTTCTGGGTGTCTGTAATGCTCAGGGCCATGTCCCTTGTCCAGAGTAGCAGCCCTTCCCCTCTCTCATCTTCCTTCCTGAGCTCTAGAGAGAGTCATGGGGAAGGAATGTGAACTTAGGAGTCAGAGTGAACTTGGGTGATGCTGCCCCTTAAATGAGGGGCCACTCCCCTCTCCCGGGCTGCTCTCCTCCTGGCTGTGCTTCTGCTTCACTCTGCCTGCGGCTCCTGATGCTCTCCACTTTCCCTCAGATGTTCCAGCACCTGATGCAGAAGAGGAAGCACATCCAGTGGACGTATGGGCCACTGACCTCTACCCTCTACGACCTCACAGAGATCGACTCCTCAGGGGATGAGCAATCCTTGCTAGAACTTATCGTCACCACCAAGAAGCGGGAGGTACAGGGGTCTCCACAGCAGAGGTGGCTGGTGAGAGGTGCCAGGGTCTGAGAGTCACCTGTTCTACTCTTTCTGCTGCAGGCTCGCCATATCCTGGATCAGACTCCAGTGAAAGAGCTGGTGAGCCTCAAGTGGAAGAGGTATGGGCGGCCCTACTTCTGCGTCCTGGGTGCCATCTACCTACTGTACATCATCTGCTTTACCATGTGCTGTGTCTACCGTCCCCTCAAGCCCAGGACCACTAATCGCACCAACCCCCGGGACAACACCCTCCTCCAGCAGAAGCTCTTCCAGGTGATACCCCAGGAGGGGTGGACTAACAGGGCAGAACGCTGCTCTCTGCTCTTTCTCAGTTTGGTGCCACTGCCGTGTCCTCCAATCTACATTGCTGTCCTCAGATCTCTGATATATGGGTCCAGACTCAAAACTCACTCTTTTTCTCTCTAGAAGCAGTCTGAGACTAGGCAGACTGAATGGGTTAAACAGGTCTGGGCTTCTGGCCCTGGGCGCCAGGCAAGGTAGGGCAGATGCATGAGAGCCCTGGGTGCTTTGACCATCTTCTTCTCCCCTCAGGAGGCCTATGTGAGCCCCAAGGATGACCTCCGACTGGTGGGTGAACTGGTGACCATTATTGGAGCTGTGATCATCCTGCTGGTAGAGGTGAGGTGTGAATGGGATCCAGAATAAGGCTGTCTGTCCCAGGGATCCAGCTTAATTCAGGTCTTCAAGTGCCTTTGTGTCTCCCCAACTTCTTTTCAGATACCAGATATCTTCAGGTTTGGGGTCACTCGCTTCTTTGGACAGACCATCCTTGGGGGCCCATTCCATGTCATCATGTGAGTCTTCTTCCTCTCACTTGCATCCCCTCCCTCTTAGGGCTCCAGTTTCCCTCCCTGGGTTCCTGATTTTCTAACCTTACCTCCAGAGATCCTTCTCCAGTGATGTGTGTCCCTATGCATTGAGTGTGCCCAGGCTAAGTCTGAATGTGTGGGGGCTGTCTCAGTTACCCACTTGCTGACAGTTCCCCAGGATAACCCCAGCCCTCCACTCATCACCTCCATGCTCTCCTCCTAGTGTCACCTATGCCTTCATGGTGCTGGTGACCATGGTGATGCGGCTCACCAATGCGGATGGGGAGGTGGTACCTATGTCCTTTGCCCTGGTGCTGGGCTGGTGCAACGTCATGTATTTTGCCCGAGGATTCCAGATGCTGGGCCCCTTCACCATCATGATCCAAAAGGTCAGTGCTGTCCTCCCCACCCCACTTCCTAGAGAGAAGTCCCAGACTAAGCATCAGGGAACACTTCTGTAGAGAACCAAATATTCAATGTTTCAGGATTTGTGAGCCATGCATGGTATTTGTTGCATATTTGTCTTCTTTTCTTTTTTTAAACAATCCTTTAAAAATGTTGAAACTATCCAATATTAAAATCATTCAAAAGTCACACCAAATCAGGCCAGGTAGATTTGACCTGCAGGCTATGGTTTGCTGACCCACGTCCTGGGGCATGGAGCTGTTAGACTAATTGGCGCTAGACCCCGGAGCAATTGTTCAGGGAATGTGTTCTCTCTGCCTCCTGCCTCTCTAGATGATTTTTGGTGACCTGATGCGGTTCTGCTGGCTGATGGCTGTGGTCATCCTGGGATTTGCTTCAGGTAAATTGACTATTCAGAATGGGGGCCGTGGAGGGAAGGATTGGGGGAAACTCCTGGTACAGAATGCCCCTGGATAAACTTGGAGAAGGGAGGGAAGGAAGAGACAAGGCAATGTCTGAGGATGGGATGTCCCTCAGAGGCTAAGGGAAAATAAGGAATGTTAGGGAGAGTGGCTCTTGGGATCAGGAGGGTGAGTCTTATACGAAATAAGGGAACAAGAGAACCTGAAACATGGAGAGCTGTGGGCCGAGATGGTGATCCTGGAGATGAAGGGACTGGGAAGGAAATGTGCAGCAATGAGCTGGCCGTGGGATGGTCATGATCCAGTTGCCATGGTAACTCTCACCCCCTTGGGTGGAGCAGCCTTCTATATCATCTTCCAGACAGAGGACCCTGATGAGCTTGGCCATTTCTATGACTACCCCATGGCACTGTTCAGCACCTTCGAGCTGTTCCTCACCATCATCGATGGCCCTGCCAACTACGACGTGGACCTGCCCTTCATGTATAGCATCACCTATGCTGCCTTCGCCATCATCGCCACGCTGCTCATGCTCAACCTCCTCATTGCCATGATGGGCGACACTCACTGGCGAGTGGCTCACGAGCGGGATGAGCTCTGGAGGGCCCAGGTGAGCTCCCAGTGGCTGGGTAGATTAGTGCAAGTCATCCTCTTCCTACCCAAGAAATGCCCATGCTCAGGTAGAAGCAGGCATTTTGGCTCTACATATGTTTGGATAGTTATTGCACAATATGCAAACTAATGCCAAGTGTGCAGAAGAATTGGACTAGCAATACAACAGCAACACTGGACTTTCTGGAAAGAATTCTTCATCATTTTCTCAACAATGCAAACCTCAATCTCTTCCAGAGTACTCAACGGGAATAAAAGCTGACAGTGGCCAAAACCACATTCAGTCAATTTTGCTCCCAAGTGAGAATGGAAGTTTCAAGATTTCTTGACAATATTTAAGTCTGCAAAATCTGACCCAGAAAAATTGCAAGTGTTAAAAATAATGCCATAAAAACTCCCTATCCTAGCAGAAGCTATCTTCAGCTAAATCATCAGGATGGGCATAAGACAATCAGATGAATCAAATCTCCATTTAAAAATATACTTAGAAAAGAATTGATATCAACAAAGATAATTTCAGCAAAATAAAAATGGAAATTCCAAACACTGGAAGGCATTTAACTATGAAAACAGTAAAACCTAAGCTGACGAAATGAGATTTGCTCTGGGAAATACTTTCCCCTTGCAAATGTACTGATATTAGATTTGCAAGTAGGATGTTTACATCTATAAATGGCCGTTATGTGGGGTCAGACTATTCTGAACCCTTTAAGACCCCTTCCTATTTGCTTCCCTCCTCTCCCTATGCTCCTTGGAACAAGGTCTCTCCTTCTAAGGGAATCTCTGCATCCCAGCTGACTCTGCCTAGCTTTGCCATGAATGTCAAGTCGTGGGGTGAAGACTTGTGGGGCTCGAGTCCCATCAAACTCTCCTCCACAGAAGAGACTCAACAGAGTTCAAACCATCATCCCAGATCAGGGGCGTTGCTCACCTCTCTGGGAAGCCATGAGCTGCAAGTTTCCTTGTTGTTGGAAAACTCTTGTCTGCTGGGCCTGCCCTTTCTCCCCTGTTCTTCTTCTCAATCTACATTGCCTAGTCTGTACCTGGGCTCCTTTCTGATTTCCCCTTTTGTCCTCACATGCAGGTGGTAGCCACCACGGTGATGCTGGAGCGGAAGCTGCCACGCTGCCTGTGGCCTCGCTCTGGGATCTGTGGGAGCGAGTATGGCCTGGGGGACCGCTGGTTCCTGCGGTAAGTGATGGTGCTGGGTGGCATCCCCTGAGCAACCATTTTTGCAGGGTACCCTCTGCTCAGACAACCTCCTGCCCCCAAGGGCCCCATGGAGTCTTGTGTGCCTCCTAGGCTTCAGATCCATTGATTGGATCACACCTACTGAGGAAGTGGCCCCATCAGGAGCATCCTGAGAGCTGGTGGACCAGAGCCTGCTATTTCCTGGGCCCTGGCTATTTCGGGCCAGGTGTCCCATGCCCGTGCCAGTTGCAGAAGAGAAAGGCCAATAGTGGTGGGGCTGGGGGGCAGGTGGATAGGAGAGAGGCATTGGTCTCGCATCTGATCTTCAGTTCCTCTCCCTCAAGTTCTCCTCCTGCATTCCACAGGGTGGAAGACAGGCAGGATCTCAACCGGCAGCGGATCCGACGTTATGCACAGGCCTTCCAGCAGCAGGAAGTCCTCTGCACTGAGGGCTTGGACAGAGACTCAGGGGGAAAACAAGAGCTGGCTTGTCCCTTGGGCCCCCACCTGTCCTTTCCTACACCCTCAGTGTCTAGAAGCACCTCTCGTAGCAGCATCAACTGGGAAAGGCTCCGGCAAGGGACCCTGCGGAGGGACCTGCGGGGGGTGATCAACCAGGGCCTGGAGGATGGGGAGGGCTGGGAATACCAGATCTGAGTGCTCACTCCCGCTGCGAGCATGAAGACAAAACAAAGCAAAAAAACAACCAAAAGGTCCAAGGGGAAAAGGGGCACACCGTGAACGCTAAGCACGTTGGGAATCACTGCTCCAGGTCTCCAGGATGCCTTTAGCAAGGCAAAGAGAAGCTGAGGCTATGGTCCTCACCTTGTCCTAGGCCTTCCTCCTTCTCTTACGGAAGTCCCATTGCACGTCAGAGCACTTTAAGGACAGGTTTGCCTTCTCAGGCACCTGTCTCCACCCCTGTGTAATATGTGGGAAGGGAGAGAGCCCTTCCCAGGGTGCTCTGGACAGTTGGAGAGGGAAGCATTGGGCTTATGGGAAGGTGCGTGAGAGAGGGAGAAAGGCACCTCTCTAGGGGTAAAAAAGCTGGGCTGAGTCTCACCACTTTCCAATAAAGTCATTTCCTGCTCCCTTCCCACCCGCTTCTGCTTCTCTGCATTGCACCTGCCCATCACATCCTCAACTCCGCCCCTCCTTGCAGACTGAAGCCTGGACACACCTGAACTTGCAAATTCCCTTCCCTTTAATGTAGGGGAGGCTGGCAGAGGGGGAAGGAGGGGAAATGCAGTGTCCAGAGGAGGGCTGGGATTAATGTGGAAGTGCAGAGGCCAAGATGGAGCCTGGCTCACAACTATCTCCCGCATCCCTCCTCGGACCTGTGTCCAGGGCTGGGTCACCCACATCATCAGCTCACAGCTTCCAGCCCAGACATCACTCACACCTCCACTGAGCCTGGCTGCCTCAGATGCTGCTGAAGGAGCTGGATGTTGTGCAGCAGTTTCTTCTGGTGGCCAGCCAGGGTGATGCCCAGGGCAGGCAGGTCTCTGGCGGGGAAGGAGTGCATCAGATCCGGGACAGTTTCTCCAAGATCCCAGACACCCCCTCTCCTGGGGCCTACAGTTCCTGCCCGCCCCACCACCCCTGCTTACTCCAGGCTGAGCTGAGCCACATCACTGAAGGTGCAGAGGCCAAACTTGGAGAAGTTGTCCTGGTAGCACTCCAGTCCAATGGCCGAAAGCCAGGCCTGGGGCGAGTCCAGACACGGAAAGTCTAGGGTCACAGGGTTCAGGAGGGCCTGGGAAGGTCTAAGGTGAGGAGGGGCAAGCAGGTCAAGTTCTCCTCTTCATCTTAGCCCTCTCTCCTCAGTTTTCTTTTTGGCTTTCATCTACCCTCCCTGGCTTTCCCAGGCTCTAGTCCCAAGTTCCAGACCTGTCCCCAGGGCCCCCATCAGCTTGCAGGGTGTCTGGCTTGCGAATCATCTTGTCAAATGCAGCCACCAGCTGGTCAAAGTGAGGCCGCCGGCTACGGTCCTTCTGCCATGTGTCCAGCATCAGCAGATGCAGTCCAGGAGGACAGCCCGGAGGTGGGGGCAGCCGGAACTCCTGCTCTATTGCATTCAGGACCTGGGGGTCAGAGGAAGCATCTGGTGATAGGAAGCTCTTGCTAGTAGAGGGCAGTGTTAGGAGAGCAGGGATGGACGGTAATCTGGTGCAGCATGAGGCTGGAGTGGAGAGGGTCGTCTAAAGCATGGAATGTACCAGTTGTGATATCTTAGGATGGGAATGGATTAGAGAAGGGAGGTCTTGGAATATGGAGGCCTGGGAGGGTCATGGTAAGCTCACCTCTTGTTCACTCATGTCCCAGTAGGGCCGTTCTCCATAGCTCATCACTTCCCACATAAGTATCCCAAAGCTCCAGACGTCGCTGGATGTCGTGTGCTTTCCATGTGCAATGACCTCTGGGGCTGCCCAGCGCAGCAAGCAACTTGGGCCCTGAGGAGACAAGTCAAGCACAGCAATAGCAATAGTCATAGCAAGAGTCACATTCACTAAACAACTACTCTGGGCCCAGGCATATGTTAAGGGTTTCACGCTGAGTGTCTCCCTCAATCCCCTGAACACTCCCGTAGGGTGGATTTGAGGATGCAGAAGCTGAGGCATAAAGCATATGAACTTGTCGAAGGTTGCAGTGCTGGAGCTGTGCTGGGGTGTTATGGTTTGTGCCCAGCTGTAGTGATTCTGGAGCCTGTGAATCCTCCACTTTAGGGGGAGGCAGGATTGGGTGCCAGTTTGGCAGCTCTCCTGCCCTCCCCAGTCCCCTTTCTTTGCCTTAGTCCCTGAAAATCCTTCAATTGCCCCTTGCCTGGGCTTCTCTCTCCCCATCACATGGGTGAGCCTCCACCCCCAGACACTGTGATACCTTACCTGACACCCACCCCAGATGCCAGCTCACCCCACAGCCCCTGCTGAGGGATGCAAAGGCTCTCGGGCTCTGCACTCACCTGAGGACTGTGGCCAAGACGGGCCACCTTGCACACCAGGTGGCTATTCACCAGCACACTCCGGGCAGAGAGCGCACGGTGCACAAAGGCAAAGCTGGACAGGTACTGCATGGCGGCGGCCACTCCGCGCTGCATGGCCACCAGCTGCAGGCTGCTGAATTGGCCCTCCCGTTGCTGAGGGGCAGGGGACAGAGGTCAGCAACAGAGCAGGAACCTGAACACACTGAGCAGCAGACAGCAGCATGAGAGGGCAGTTGGGGGCAGAGGGTGACTCAGACAATGGCCTGGGAAAGAAGGAGGGAGACCACCGTGGGAGGTGGTGAGGAGGGAGCAAAGGAATAGGCTGTCTCCTGGAAGAGGCGAGGACCCCAAGCTTCCCTCCTCCACCCACGCTGGACTGACCCTGAGGAAGCTGTCCAGGGGGCCGAGCTCCATGAGCTCTGTCAGCACCATGAGCGGCCGGCTCTTGGTGACCACGCCCTCCAGCCGCAGGATGTTGGGGTGCTGGAACTGGCCCAGGAGTGCAGCACGGCCCAGGAAGGTCATCTGCAGACTCTCGGCACCCCCGGCCCACAGGGCCTGGATGGCCACAGCCTGCTCCCGCCGTCCCCGGGGCTGCAGCCGGCCGCGGCGCACCTCTCCAAAGGAGCCTGGGGAATGGGTGCAGAGGGCACTGGGGTCAAGGAGAGCGGTGGGCTCAGAGCGTCCTGCTGTGCTCAGAGGGATTCCTGGCTAAAGGGGCCTACCCTGTCCCCCCTCGTCCCTGTAGTACCTGCCCCAATGACCTCCTCAATCTTGATATAGGCAGGGTCGACCTCCCGGGCAAGCTCTCGGATGGCCTGGCAGGGGTCCTCATACGTGGAGGGGTCCGTGTAGTACTTCACCCCAAGTCCTGTGGGGGGCGGGCTGTGAGGCTGGGCCCGCTTGCTGCTGGAGGCTGGGGTCAGGAGCCCCTCAACATCCCAGGCATCACCCAGCTCCGCCCGCCCAGTCCCCACCTCCTCCTGCCCACCTGGGCTGCTGTACTGCTGCAGTTGCTCCGTGTAGCCTGTGCCTCGCCGCTTCCTAGGGACAAACCAGCGACCTGGAACCAGGGCCCCATCTCCACCCCTGTGCCTCCCCTCCTTCCCACTCTTGCACAGGGTTCAGGGCAGGGCTGGGGTAGTGGGAGAAGGGTGTGTCTGGGCAGGTCTGAGGGGATCCAGGGCAGCCAGGACATGAACTGTGCTGGGGCAGGTGGGGTGGGTTGGGGCACAGGGGCCTCACCGCTGGAAGATGACAGCCAGGACAGTGATGGCCGCCAGCAGGAGGAAGGCCAAGGCTCCCAGGATGGAGCCAATCACCAAGGACAGCTTCTCTGGAAGCTGAGAGGACAGTTCACCTGGGGGACCAGGCCTCTCTCATGAGCGTGGGAATGCATCCCACTACCCCAGGCACACGTCCCACCTCACAGACCTACCCACACGCATGAACACACAGCAGGCTGTACACACCCAACCCCATCCAAACCCACACACATGTACACGTATGCACATATACCCTCTCAGTCCTGTACTCGTGCCCACAACTGCTAGAGCCCCACACACGTGCACACACAACATGCACACACAACATGCACATCCACACGACCCACACGTTCATCCCTACACACCCTCTGCAGACAGCCCCCAAGGTCAGGGGTCAGCCACAGTACCCTCCTCATATCCTCCTTTCCCAGAGCCTCTGGTCTGGAAGATGCTGGGTCAAGGTTCCAGGCCAGGACAATCTTGACCTCTCCTCACTGTCCCCTTGGGCACCCGCTCCCATCCAGGCACCCCCTCACCTTGAGGCAGCGTCTGGAAATAGACCTTGCCCCCATAGGGGCCGTGGCCAGCAGCAGTCCGTGCCCGCACCTGGAAGCCATAGATGTGGCCAGGACTCAGCCGTGTCACTGTGGCAGTATTGGTCTCGCTGGTCAGAGTGAAGGAGTGGGATTCGTCTTCTGCCTGGGGGCAACAGCCACTCACTCCCTGCACAGCCTGACCCCTCTTGCTCCTGCTTTTACCCCCAAGGCCTTGCTGCTCTCCTCAGCTGACAAGGCTCTCAAAGGGCCCTGGGGCTACAGTCCCTTAGGACTTCCCTTTGCCCTACCCGACCTCCATGTCCTCCTGTGGGGACTTCGTGCTCCCTCCAGTCCTGCTGTGGTGCCCCCTGCTCCTTGCCCACCTGGTCATAGTAGCGGAGCTGATAGTCAAGGATGTTCCCGTTGGTCTGTTCAGGTTGTGGCCAGGACACAGTGATGCTGTTAGCTGCCCGGCTCACCTGGTGCACCACAGGGACTGCAGAGGGGACTGGATTGCAGGAGGAATTGTTAGGGGGATGGAGTGTCTGGGAGCAGGAGCATCCCTGGTGAGTGGAGGGCATGCAGCTTAGACTATGGATGCTAAGGCAACCTGATGGGAGGGCAGGTTTGGGGAAGGCTGGGCGGGTTCTAAGGAGCTACCAGGAGATGTCATTAAGCTGGATAAAAGAGCTTACCTTCATGACTGGTGCTGACATTGATGGCTGCAGCGTGCGGAGGGTCAGGGCTGAGCTCAGACACTCCATTGACAGCCTGCACCTCCAGGATGTAGGGTACATGTGCTCGGAGCCCCCCAACTAACACTCGACTCTCAGTCAGGCCCCTCTGGCGGGGGTCAAAATGCACCTCATCTCTGCAGCGGCGACATGAGCCCCCGCTTCCAGGCTCCTGGTGACCTCCACACTCCTTGCACACGACATTAAAGAGCAGGTCCCCTCGTCCCCCCAGCTCCTGTGGCAGGCGCCAGTGCAACATGAGCACTGAGCCCTGCACCTCAAACCAAAGCTCCCGGGGTGCTGATGGAGGGCCTGGGTGCGATAAAGCAGGAGCAAGAAGTGGAGGGGAGAGATGATTGAGGAAGGAAGGAGGTGAGGAGGGTGGACGATCCAGAGGAGGGACAAGGGCATGGGGATGGGGCAGAAAACAAGAGGTGGTGGGAAGAGGAGGGAGGCATGGCAGGGAGGGGAGAAAAACAAGGAAACAGGAGAAAAAGAAAGTCACTTCAAATGCAAAAGGCACCCAAGTTTGCATCAGGCTGACCTGCTTCTAGCCCCACTCCCAGATTCTTCCATGCTGGGCTGGGAGGCAGACTCACCAGTACAGGGGGCCTCTGGTGGATCAGAACTGGCCCGATAGAAGCCCTGCAGGCAGGGGCAGACAGGGGCTGCAGGGTCAGGGGAGTGGCTGCGGGCAGGGCATGGTGAACAGGGAGCATTCCCGGCCAAGGCCTTATAGGATCCCCCAGGGCAGGCTGAGGAGGCAGAGAGAAGGGGGCGTCACTCTTGCTCCATCCACCACCCTGACCTCCAATACACCTGCGCACAGGCTTCAGCACAGCTCTGTGCTACCCTGGGCTGGTTCTCCTTTCCTCCTGAGACCTAACCCCCTTCCTCTCTTCCCCAGGGCAGAGACTGCTGTCAGTCACTGGGCAGAACTGCATTTCCATTGATGAAAAAGTGAGGTGAGACAGGGGTTGCAGGCCTGGCAAGCCCCACAGGCTTGGTTGCATAACCAATCTCTGCAGCCATATCCACTGCTGCCTTCTCCTGGCTGCCCAGCCACCTGGTGCCACAGTGAACCCTCCCCAACTAGACAGCAGATGGGAACAAGCCACCCCTTCCCAAGGTAATCCAGGAGTTTAGCAACTTTTGATCTATATCAGTTCTTAGGTCTGCAACCCAAATATCCATAGCAATTATTGTGGAAAGTTCCAGAAGGTTCCAGAAATTTCAGATGAATGGGTGTGAGCAAGTTTGCATGCTTTAGGAAATAGTATGGAGAAAATGGGTTCTGTCCTAAGATGGCTTGATCCTGAACTTTTGGGGAATAAAAGTTTCGGGGAGGAGCCCAAGGTTGGGGGCAGGTGGGAGATGCTGGGTCAACGCAGGTGAGTGGACTCTCACCTTGGCACACTTTGTCTCCACGAGCAGGCTGGTGTCCAGGCTGGCAGCGGCAGCCCCCAACAGCCACCATCCACTTGCCCTCCCCATTGCAGTGCAGCCTGGGGGGGCTGCCCCCTGCCTGGCCCCCAACTCCATCCTCCTCTGGCTCTGCGTGAGCCACACAGGTGCCCATGGCTGCCACCAGGGAGGCCCCCCCAGCCCCACTGGCCTGAGTCTCAGGGAAGGAGGCAAAGGCACGAAGCACAGTGGGGCAGGTGTAGGAGAAGAGTTTGACGGCTACGAGGGCCAGGCAGGCCCCCGTGTCCTGGAAGGCCACGTAGAAGCCACGCTGGGTGAGAGGGCCAAAGCTTCGCTCCTTGACATTCAGCTGCAGCCCTGTCCGATGACCAGTCCCTTGGGGCCCCACAGCCCAAGAGGAGGAGGAAGAGGAGGAGGTGGCAGGGAAGCTTTCGTCTGCTGCGATTGTGTCCACCTTGGTCCAGCGTTTGAGGTGCCAGGCGGAAATGCTGTCAGAGCTGTCGGGCTCCTCCGCCTGGCGGTAGTAAAGGGTGAAGGTCTCCCGGCAGGTGCCCCCGCTCACACCCAGGCTGGAGCAGGCCCTCACAGAGAAGTGGAGTCGGATGTGTGCCCTCTGGGCCCCTCGCCGTTCCACAAAGTGCGTTTGCAGCCAGTTGTCCTGTGTGGCACCTGGAGCAGCCCCTGCCACGTGACATGCCTCAAAGGTCCGAGTGAGGCGGCGCTGGTCATCCAGAACGCTCACCTCGTCCCACTGCAGGGGGCCAGGAAAGGCGTTGGCTGCTCAGGGCTTGGGCAGGGAGGTGTTGGGGGTGGGGGGTGGGGATGCAGGGGACATATCTGTTCCACTGAGATTTAATGACAATCAAGCAGGAAAAGGATGCCTTGAAATCCTGTTCAGGGAGGAAGTCTTATCCCACCCACAGAACCCAGGGTTTTCTTCCCAAATTCCACTCTAGGGACCAGAGAGGGGCAGAGATGGGTTCAGAATGAAGAGTGGCACTCACCCCACCAGGTGGGAAGGTGAGCCAGCCAATCTCAGAGGTCTCTCCTGTGGTGTCCAGCAACACCTCTGCCCAGAGATGAAGGGATACTCAATGCCAAGCCTCTGGTCAGCATCTCTGACCCCAACTCCATTCCCATGGGGAACCAAAGAATGTCCCTCCCTGGTTCATTTCATTTGCCAGCTGTCCGTCAGGAACCCGTCTCCGAAATCCCTGATGCAGATCCTGTCCCCCTCCCCTTGCCTTTCCCTCTTTTGCTGTCTCCCCTCATTTCTGAGTTGTTCCCATTTCCCACCCTCAATGGCCCCCACTGGGCCTCCCCTCCTTCTTACCTTCCAGAGCCAGGACTGAGGGCCCCAGGACCAGGACCCACAGGCTGCACACCATGCCCGCCACGCAGCTCCCTGCCCGGGCAGCCCCCTCAGTAGCCATGGGGCATCTTCAAGACTCCCACCATTGCCCCAGCCACCACCCTGCTCCCAGGTGGGGCTGTGGCTTTTGCTCAAAGGAAGGTTGGCAGTGAAGCTTGCTTCCTAGGGACACACAGAGGCCTGGAGAGGTGAGGTGGGTGGGGAGGAAATTCCATTCTTGTATATAGCACAGACCTGATGCTGAATCTCAAACTGCCCCAGCACCCACCATGGAGCAGCAGCCAACAGGGAGCTCTCTTGGGGATCTGCTGTGCCAATTCAGCATCCTGGAGGACCTTGTGCCAGGTTGCTAATTGCTACTCCCCGTGTGACCAAGTCTCTGTGCATTTGATTCTCCTGGCCCTCCTTCTCAGAGGGGGAGCACAGGAGAGTTGTGGCTTACCCTTTTTTTGTGAAAGGAGTTATTCCAGTTCTTTCTCTTCATTTATTCTCCTCCCTTTCTCCAACAGCCACTCTGTATTGGAAGTTAGAAGGTTCTTCTCATTAAAGACAGGTGGGTAGGAATCTACCCTGTCCTTAGGGGCACAAGGATGCTCCCCGGGCCCCAGCAATGCTGCCCTGGGTATTCTAGACACTTCACAGAGGCAGTGAAGCACGAGGGACGCTGAAAGATGGCTGTAGGGTATGAAGGGAGGGAAGGTAGAACAGATGTAAAAAGAACATGGGCATAAAGACTCAAAGATAAATGAGGAGAGAGCTATGTAGGTCTGGCACACTCAGGGAACAAAGGTTCTCTCCCCCAAGGGGCACGGTTTTTTCTGTCTAACAGGAAAATAAGTGTATGGCTTAAACATATGAAAAGATGCTTTTTGTTTGCTCACATTTAAAGGAGGGCCTATTAAAACAACAGTGGCATGCCATTTGCCAGAGACCGAATGCTAATGCCTCTGCCCCGGATTTGCATGTCAAAATCCTGGCCCCCAGTGTGACTGTATGTGGAGCTGGGGATTTGGGCAGGTAACTAGGTCATGAGGGTGGAGCACTCATGAACAGGATTTGTGCTCTCATGAGAGACCCCAAAGAGCTTTCCAGCCCTCTCTCCACCTTGCTGGATTAGCATGAAAATTAAAAGAACTGTCTGCAGTCTAGAAGACCCTCACCAGAACCCAACCATGGCCCTCTGACCTCCGATCAGCCTCCAAAATGGTGAGAAAGAAGTTCCCATTGTTTATAAATCACTCAATCTGGAGGGGAAGTTGCAACCTGGATACATGTGGTCTTGTGATTCACTTTGTCATCCTGAGTTGCTTACTAAGACCTCATTTTTTTTTTTTTTTTTTTTTTTGGTGCGGAGGATTGAACCTTGGGGTATTCTACCACTGAACTTTATCCCCAGCCCTTTTTATTTTTTATTTTGAGACAGGATTTCACTAAGTTGCTTAGGGCCTCACTAAGTTGTTGAGGCTGACCTCGAACTTGCAACCCTCCTGCCTTAGCCTCCAGAGTTGCTGGAATTACAGATGTAGGCCAACATGCCCAGTTCTAAGACTTTATTTTTACCTATGAAGTTGATAACCATGCGGGACAAGTATGGATAATAGGTTCTCTTCTATATATCATACTATGAGTTCAAATTGGGATCTTGGAGTGCGGAGAACAGTTGGCAAACCTATCTACAGCTTCACTCCTAAGAAGTACCCCAAGGACAGTTCACATAGGTATTTGAGCAGGTTTGCATAGGTATTTAAGCAGGATACTCATGTTAATTGTTTATAAGAGAAAGACCATGAACTGCCCATCAAGGATGATGGTTAAGAAATTGTGGCACATCCTTAACAAGGAATATAGGCTACTGTTAATGAACTAATCTGCAAATAACTTCCAACTGAAAGTGGTACGCCCAGAAAAAGATAAGGTAAACTCTATTTTCTATGCTTTAATAATCATGTCAAAATGAATCCTAAGGTTATGTATAACTGAACCAATAAAAAATAAAATAAAATACATGTGGGAAAAAGAAAACGAAAAAAGAAAAAGGATAAAGAGAAATAAACTTAGCTGGGTGTGGTAGCACGTGCCTGTAAACACGGCAACTCGGGAGGCAGAGGCAGGAGGATTTCAAGTTAGGGACCAGCCTCAGCAACTTAATGAGGCCCCTAAGCAGCTTTGTGATACCCTGCCTCAAAATACAAAAAAAAAGGGTTTGGGGCTATAGCTATGTAGTTCAGTGATAGAGCACCCCTGGGTTTGATCCCCAGTACCACACACACACACACACACACACACACACACACAAGATGAAGAACAAATCTATTCATATGTAAGAAAGGATGGATATTTGTGAAGAAATATATGCACCTTGGGAAGAAAGGAAAAAGAGAGAACCGGGGGCCACAGTGAGGAAGACTTACTTTCACTGTATTCTCCTTAGATTTTTACATTTAAAAAATCTTGCATACATATTATCTTTTCAACTAAATCATTAATTAAAATGTCATTTAGAACAGTCGATAATAACTGTTTAGTAAAATGAATTAAAACAATGTTTCTGGCTCAGAATGATTGCTTTGAACTATGCAATGGCTGCCTCTTAAAGAAAACCTTCCTGCATCTTTCAAAGGTACAGTATCATGCCACCTGTAGGGACCAGGCAAGCCTACCTCCAGGGCCTCAGTTAAGACAGCAGGCTGGCTGGGCACCTCGGCTGTTGCTCTAGAGACTGGCGGTGCTCTGACCCTCCTCACGATTGAGTCTCAAAAGTCCATGTGCTACATGGATAAGAGAAGTAGGATCCATTTAATTCTGTGTAGGAGGAAAACATGCACTGCTCAAAGAAGAGGACTGAGGAAGAAATAAGCCAACTGAGGTGAAGTTGCAACCCAGACACATGTGGTCTTGTGATTCACAGTGGTATAGAAAACTATGTGTTTCTCCATGAAACTGAAATCAAACTATGAGACTATATTAGACTGTGATCAAGATGAAAGCCATCATTTCATTCCCACTCATCTAATTTTTTATGATCATGCTGGCTGCATCATAAAATGAAGCCTTCAGTGTCATCTCCGTGAAATCAGCATCATGGAGAGATACATTTGGGCATCCTTCAACTAACCACTGAAATTGGCACCTCATAGCTCCAACACCACGTGTGGAATAGAGAGTTCAATTCACAGCACCTGGAGGCAAGTAAGAAGCAGTTCCATGTGGCAAATAGTTTTTAAGAAAAAGAGATTCCTTGTAAATACTGTCCTAAATGTTGTTAGGATCATTCACAGATGAAATAAATGCTCCAGAGAGGACTAGGCAGATCATGAAGCAGAGGGCATGCCTAGCTCCCTGAACTTCAGAAACACTGGCTCGATCACCAACAGCTGTTCAATAAACACCCTGAAGCAATTCATGTTGCAGGTGCAATCCCCAAATTCTCAGCGCCTGAATTTGGGAACATGCTTGACACACAAAAGCAAACCAGATTCTGTCCAGAGCCACAGTCTTTGGGAACACTGTTATCAAGAACAGAGAACGCCAGAGGCAAGCTTTTAAACAATGAAGGTATTTTACTATTTGCCCAGAAGATATTCTTTAAAATAGTTTCTTTCAGGCAGAACATGAATGGGTTCTGTGATTGGTACAAAGAAGAAACAATAAAGACTGTGCCTTCCGAAACTCACAACTAGACAATCATGAAGGAATAATAAATATCTTGGTAACATCGTCATGAATTTTTTAGATTGAAAGACAGCAAAGCAAGATAGAAAAGATGCTCCACAAATAATATCAATTGAACCATATGGAACATTCTAGAAGATGAAGAATGGCAAGGTATTTCCTTTGATGACCCACAATACAAGTAACGCAGAGATTTGTGGCTGCATCAGGGCGTGCTTGGATAGCCTTAGCACGCATCGTAATGACAACATGAAGCTGGCCTCTCTCCAGAAGATCCAGAAACGAGCAAGAGCAATTTGCTTTGTCAATTTGCTTCTGTCATCAAGAACAATCAGAGAGAAAAGAATAAAATGGAGACACCGCATGTGGATTGCCATTTGGGTAATTTTTTGAAATTTTACTAAGAACAAAGATGTTCATGAAAAAAGAAACAGTTGAAGATCCTAAAGTACCCAGAAGTATATTCTAATATTTGATAAGAACCTCTTTCAGATTCAGACCCAGAATACTGATGGTTAGAACCAAGTTTCTTTAGAAGAAAAATGACTGCTGAGTCAGACTTGGAAGTTAGGTCAGTTCTTGCTTATCTAACAAAACAGATAAATTCAAGTCTTTCATTTTTTTAATAGATAAAAAAAACCCTGAGTGGATCTCTACAGCAAGAATAAAAAATACAGCAAGAGGAAACTTTAAGATATGGAATAAATTGCTGTCAACTAATTCATACCACTGCAGATTCTTCTGAAGCAAGTTTCAAAGGTAGAAAAACAAGCGACAAGAACATGACTGCTCCACATGCCTGGAATACTAAGCAAGCAGGACTTGGAACCTGACTTTCAAAGGTGCCTCCAATGGCAGTGGATGTGGAACACCGAGGAGTGCATCCTGGGCACCATCAAGCTCAAGGGTACCACTGCACCATGGGGAAGAGGCCCCAGCAAGGCCAGATCTCCCTCTTCCTCCTGCGGCCTGCAAGACAGTCCTCTCTACTCCAGCCCATGAGAAGAACTGGCCAGTGTTTAGAAATCTCCACACAAGAAAGTGCCAAAAACTGATTTCAATCAGGAAAACATTCAAATTTCAGATGCATGTAAGGTTTTAAAAATATAAAACAACCGAAGCAGCAGAAATGTGGATGTAAAACGACAGCTCAGAAAATGAGACTGATTAGAGTTTCATGTGACAAAAATTGCATTCTATCACTACATATTTTTTCCTCAGCTCCTTTTCTGGATATAGCATTCTCTCTCTCTCTCTCTCTCTCTCTCTCTTTCTTTTTTTTTCCTTTGTACTGGGGGTTGAATCCAGGGGTGCTCTACCTTTGAGCTACATCCCTGGTCCTTTTTATTTTTACTTTTGAGGCAAGGTCTTGCTAAGTTGTTGAAGCTGGACTTGAACTTGTGATCCTCCTGCCTCAGCCTCTGAAGTAGCTGAGATTGTAGGCTTGCAACATGGCACCCAGCTGTATATATCACTTTTTATCTTCTTGCTATAGTGGAGACACTAGATCCACAAGTCTGATACATTTCTTTGGTTTACAAAAATAAGATAAGGCTCTTGGGCATCAAGGTTGTATTTTGTTTTCAGAAACTGGAAAAAATTAGAGGCTTGTAGAATCTTAGCTTATAAAGCATACCTTATGAAGTCTCTTCTCTAGGAAAATCAAAGATTTAAAAGTAAATTAGTAAATCTGTATGCAATTTGAAAAATTAACTGTGCTCCAATTAAATGCTAAATATGTTACTTTCATGAGCAAATCCAGCTTACTTAATAGAGTTTATGCACCTCAATCTACAAAATGAATTTTAAAAATTAAATAATGCAAGCCAGATAAGCTTGGAGGCAGGTATGACAGAGATATATTGGATCATTAAAATTGGTTACTGTAGGAGGTAGAAATGGAGGGTAGTAGGTGGGGTATAATTAACTTTGTCTTACACATATTTGAATTGTTTTTCTTGTTACAATAAGCACACCATATTTTTATAGTTACAACAAAATCAAATGAGAAAGTGTTTTAAACTTAGACAAATACAGCATATGTTTACATTTCATCCCCTTTTACCCTCAAGGGTTTCAAAGTATCTAGGAATTTTCATCTATAAGAAGAAAGTGGAGGTGAAGAAATAGCAGAAGCTGGAGAGTGAATGAGCTGAGAGCAACATAAGCAAAATAACTTTCTTATCCAGGCATGTTCTTTAAGCTTCTCTCCCAAGAAGTTCACATTGTCCTCATGCTTTTCTGCTACTATCAAGCAAAGGATTGGGACTATGAAGGGAAAGGGGGGAGCACGGGGGACACCTGTAATACAGCGCACTGTTGGTGGCAAAGGGAGCCTAGACAGGAGGGGTGGCCAGCTGCAGGTCAGCAGGGAGAGGGAGTGTCCCAAGGCAGAGGGGCTGGTGGATTTATGTCTGCTGTGGTTGCTGGGCTGGTTTTCACACCTGTTAGTTGCAGGGTCACTGTGGGAGGGGTCAGCACCATAGGCCCTGTCCTCTGCCCTGTTCTGCAGCTGTTAAACGCCCAGGAAATTCCAATATAATCCTTGCTCAGCTGAATGCTGCCGCCTCTGCCCTTTAATCTGCACCCTAGAGACCCTCTGGGTAGCTCTCCGTGCTTTGGCTTCAGCCTCAAAAAGGATTCCGGCAGGCTTAAAGGCAGCATTTAGGACAGACAGGGAGGAGGTGGCTGTCCTTTGGCCCTTGATCCCCTGCTGCCCAGGCTGGAGAAGCCAATTCATGCATCACCTAGCTGAGGATAGTCCTGTGTCCCTGGAGGCCTCCAGCATCTGAGAATGTCCCCAAGAGCACACCAACTCAGACAAATGTGCCTCCCACTCCCAGGCTGTGGAGCTGGAGGAGGCTGTTAGGATGCAGGCAGTGTCTGGGTTCAGCCAGACAGTCACGCAGAGTAAGCCACCCTGACTGTGTACTGACCGGTGACATGGTTGGTTCTGGAAAACAGCATAAGGGAGGGGAGGGTGGTGGGGCAACGGGCAAATGTGCACAAGGGATGACTACTGAAAGGTGGTGGGAGGATCAGTACCTGTGTCCTTGGATGCCTGAGGATGCGTCTCTCTGGCACGTGTGTAAGGGAATGTGTGTAAGCCAAGGTGGGCAGCAGC
This sequence comes from Glaucomys volans, assembly GCA_020662805.1. NCBI lineage: Eukaryota > Metazoa > Chordata > Mammalia > Rodentia > Sciuridae > Glaucomys > Glaucomys volans. The sequence goes on from JAJEJO010002593.1 coordinate 41,650, forward strand.
AAGTCGGGAGATGAGTGTGTGCCAGAGTATGCCATTCAGTGCTGTTCTGGGGGGGCCCATGAACCCTGCCCCTCACCCCAGGCCCTGCTCCACCCTCTGCCTGGATGAGAGCTCTCTCCTGCAGAAACACCTGGGCTGGGGGAGGGGACCAAGTAAGGAGGAGACATAGGGAAACCAAGTCTTCCAACCCCATCCTGCCATTCCCCTTCCACCTAGAGTGGGGGGCAGGGTATGGACAGGCGGCCTGGCACCCAGGTGCAGGTGACAGTGAGGAGCTGGGATTGCTGCTGTCCCAGAGGAAGCACCTGCTTTTCCCATGCTCTGTCACGCAGGCCAGTTGATCCTAGCATTCTGGTAACACCATGGTCACTTCCAGCTATCTTCTTAGACCCTGAATGAACCAACGGACTCCAAAGGAGTCTTAAATACATAGGAACAGAGGTACATAGAACAGTCACTACGCAGGTGCATGGGAATCCCCATCCTAATTTTCCTTCAAGAAATGAGGTCCATTGCCCTGGAAAGTGCATTGCTCCACTGGGCAGACCTCAATCCCCCAAAGCCACAGTATGTGGGCAGCTTCCCTGGACTGTGAACAGCCTCAGGCTCTTCCCACTGGTCTCTCAGCTCAGAGCCATCATCTCCCCTTCCAGAGCCTGAGTCAAGTTCCCCTGGCGGGTGGAGGGACTGGGTTAACTGATTGGGAACAGGCCCGGCAGCTCTTCTACATGGGCACTGCCAGGGACATTACAACATCAGCTATGCTGGGCCCAAGCCAGCTCCCCGAGGGATGGGAGGAGAGAGGGTGCCAGACAGCCAAGATCGGTGGGTGGGGGTGGGGGGCAGGTAGGGCCAAGCACCCAGATTCAGAGAAGGGGTGGAGCTGGGCAGGAGCAGGCAGGAGACTTTGGTTACAACTTGGGTTTTAGGGCTGATGCACACAAACTGAGCCTCTCCTTCAAGGCTTAAATGTGGTGATGGGGATGGGGGCGGGGGGGGGGCAGGGGATGCTGTGCGGAGCTGGGGGCAAGTGTGGACCGGCCTCCTGGCTCCTCCCAGCTCCAAGGGGATTGGAGAGATGCCACTGGAATCGGAGGGATGGGCAATCCTCTTCCTAACGCCAGGAATCGGCCTCTGCGAGGAACCCCCCACCCCCAGATCAGGACCCCCAAGCCAGAGCCAGAGAAGGGTCTCTGGAAAAACGGCGGAGGGGACCCCAAGCAAGGATAGAGGGGCGTCAACCTGTGATGATGAGAGTATTCCCTCTCCCCCCACGAAACCGCTCTCTCCTTGGGGAGGTATACTCAGCACTCCCCCAGGAGGCCCTCCAGGGTGTGCAGAGGCCCTGCCTGGAGGGCCCCTTCACTTTGCAAACCATAATCCCCCTGTCCCCAGGCACACTATCCCCCGATCCCCAATGCAGCTCGCGACCCCGGCTCACCTTCCCGCCGGCCTCACGCTCCGCAGGTCTGCGCCCCCGAGGGCCCGCGGCGGAGCTGGGCTCTCCGAGCTCACCCCGCGCTGTGCGCTTCCTCTCGGGTCCGGGGACCCTGCTACCCGCGCCTGCTTCGCGCCCGAGTCTCTGGGATTCCGGGGCGAACCGGGGGCTAGCGGCAGGGGTTTCTCCGGAGGCGGGGCGCCGGATGGTGCAGAGCTAGTGTCGCGATCGCGGTCGCAGAGCTCGGTCGCGGGTCCCAGCGCCCGCTGCTTTGGAGCCGCGGCAGGCGCTAGCGCAGCCCGGCCCGCCCCCTCCGCGTCCCCTCCCAGCCCGGCCCGCCCCTCTCCGGCCCCTTCGGCCGCCCTCCTTCTCCCCTCTTCCGGGGAGCCGAGCCCGCCCTCCCGGCCTAGGCGGCAAGTGCGCGGCACCCGCTCCTCGCCCGGCGCGGGGGAGCGCGGGGAGACGCGGGGCGCGCCCTGGGCTCGCGGGAGCGCCGGGGAGGGGCGGCCTCCGCTGGCGGGTGCAGCCCGGGCAGGAGGGACGAGGGCCGGGAGGGTGGCACGCGTGAGTTGCGGTGGCAGGCTGCGAGCGGGAGGCTGGGGGATGTCTTCAACCCCCTGGGCTCTGGCCCGCGGAGCCGAGCGCTGGGGACGCCAGGGCGGGACAGAGCCCCGACTCGCACCCCTCTCGCCTCCCCTCCTCTTCGGCTTTGACTCCGGGCACTAGACAGTGGGCTCCGACTGAGGTTTGAGCTAAGGTGGGCGTAGAAAAGGAGAAGGCAGGAAAGACGGGGCTGGGGGAAAAGACAACAGAAATCTCGGGGGTCCGGGCGGTGGTGCGGGAGGGTCTGCAGCCAGGGAGGGGGCGCCTGCTCCAGCCTCGAACTCTTCTCCGTTTCAGTGCCTGGATTTGGGTCAGCGTCGGGGCTTCGGGCTCCAGCCTTCTCCCTCCACCCACCCCAGGGGACAGGGAAGCTTGGGGCTGAAACGGGGAAGTCCTGGTGTTGCTGCCTGGCTCTGACACGGCTTGGGCAAGTCGCTGCACCTCGGGGCGCCTCCTCCCTCGCCTGCGCTCCACGGAGAAACTTCCCACAGTGAGGAGAGGCGGTCGAAGTGCTCTCAGTGTGTGCCCGGAGGCAGGGCTGAGGAACGCAGGGGGCGCCACGATGAAAAGTGCGTCCGCCCACCCCTAACCTCTTAACCTCAGGACTGGATTAGGGGTCTATTGTTTCGGTCCTGGAGAGCTGGCGCCTTGGCACGAAGTGTTGCTACCACCTGCTGGTCCTTTCAGGGAACGCAGGCACCAGCTGGAATGACTTCTGGCTCTTTTTTCCCCTCCCACATCACCCTATCCCATCTTCGTCTCCTACGTCTTTTACTTGTTCAAAGACATGCTTATGAAAGCAGCAGCTGCTAAAGGGCTGATCACAACTAGTATTTAAGGAGCCTTCGAACCCAATGAAAATTGTGAAAGATCTATGGGCCAACAAGCGCAATAAACAAAGCAATGAAACTCATTAAGCGGCACCCGGAGAGATAAACAGGCTTTAATGAATTGACTGAATCAGTGACAGAAAGATAAAGCTTAGTGAACGAGTCCCAACTTGGCCAGGGGGTTTGTTCGCTCTTAATATCGGGAGTCAGTAAATAAGATTAATGAAGTTTAATGATTTTGCATTTGGACCTCATTAATAATTCCACTTGCACTGGTGGGTATAACTAGATATGTTTCTCCCTTTTCTCTAAATATCCTTGGTAAAGGCTGCCTTCGTTTCCTAGTCGGCCCTCTCCAAAGCCTTCCAAGACTTTTGTGGAAAACCCGAATTTACATCCTATGCAATATAAATATATACACACATGTATGTGTGTGTGTATGTGTGTATGTGTGTGTGTGTGGTTTTTTGGTGCTGTGTATTGAAATTAGGCTTTTATACATGCTAAGCAAGCTATATCCCAGTCCCTCCTAGATATATTAACAGTATAAAATATACTGTTACATACTGTCTAGCAAAAGCTAGACAATCATGGTTATTTTGGAAACTTTAAAAAAGTAAAGCACATAAGTTATGTTAAAAGTATCCACAAAACCAGAACATGGATTATTTTTTACAGACTCAGAAATTTCACTAGCAGTTTGCAACACCATTATTAATATTAAAATAAAAATATATGTATTCCTTTCTGTTGTATGGCATGCCTTGTAGTAGGTGCTTTTAATATGAAATTAAACATTTTCTGCCCATGTCTTATCTCCTTAGTTATTTTTTCTTTTGCTACTACAATTTGAGAGGCCTCTAGTAGTCAAAGAAAACACCATCATACTCAGGATACAAAAAGATTTATTAAATTTGTGATCACAATTGACCTTATATTCTCATCTGTGTGTTTTTAGACCCCATTTTAATTAATGGTAGATGGAAAACCCAGAATACACTGTAAATTATGCCACACTATGCAGCTATGGAAAAACAAAGTACCAAATTCTTTTTAAAGTTGAACATAAATCTTTGCTATAATTTGTTCAATGTTTGGTTCATATTAGGTACTTAGAAGCGTTTCAGAATGAGTAAATATGAAATAATAATATTTAAACATGTTCAGTGCTAAAAGGCAAGACTTAATAAAGTTGTGCCTCACAGAATTCATTATCTCCAGCACATACAGTCTATAATGTAAATTTGGAGCCAAAAGACACTCCTGAGTAGAAAATTCCTGGAGGGATGGGGTGGCTCCTTGATTGGTTCTGCCTCGTTTCCTGAGTTTTCACCTCCTTGCGGGGCTTTTCTCTCTTCAATATCTATCACTCCCCAAGGATGTGCAATTTTCTTCTTCCTTATTTCCCCTCAGAACAGCTGATGCAACTTGGTGTTATTATACACAAAGAGCTTTACAAGTAATTTTAGTGGGAAGAAATCTAGCAAAAAGCAATAAAAGAATTTCCTGAGCTTCCAGATCTCTTTCAAAGTGTAAGTTATAGGTCCCAATGCAGGGCTTTGCAGGGGCCCTTTGTTGAACTGTCTTGAGACCTTGTGGCCCCTAGGTGCAATCTTAATTCCCCAAAATTAGGTCCTTAATTTCAAATCTTTTGCTAATAAAAATATCAAATACCCATTTCTCCAACTAGACCT